>MEIZ01000082.1:57611-89225 GCA_001723225.1 Globodera ellingtonae | reverse complement strand
TTTGTTAAAGATGAAGGTTATTGACAATAATTTTTTTCATATAAGAAACAAAGTTAACACTAAAAATCTTTTTTAAAAAATAATAAAATATTTGAGAATTGTATTTTTTGTCGTGATATAAATAATTGATTAAATCAGGTTTTCATTTTTTTCATGACGTGTTAATGTTTTTTCATTCCACAGTTTTGTGTGTGCGATTTTGAGGCCTACGTTTTACCCATTCAATTTCTTGGATTTAACGGCTATCAAATGGTTTATAGAGGGATATGTTAAATTGATTAGTTTACTTTTAATTACGAGTTTGTGACGAAAATATTTATTTCGCATCAGGACAAATAAAATTTAAAATTTGTTGAATGCTACACAATATGATTTATAGATAATTTTTAAATATGTTAAATTAAAATCTTTTTATTTTTAGATATTAAATTTTAAACGATCATTTTATGCAGTAGTCTTGAATTTTAGTTACTTTTAGTTCTAACAATTTCTTTATATAAACGGTACATCTTTTCCATTTTAAGTAAAATAAATTAGTTTTTTTAAATTAAGAATAGTGGTTGGTTGGGTTGCTGACACGCTCGACTACCCTCCAAAATTGTTTCGTCGATGGCCAATTTATAGTATTTTATGGCCTACGTTTTGTTTTGACTCGTGTGCGTTATCCGGTTCGCAAGGCGCGCCATTCTGCGCTCGTCCTCACAAACTTTTAGGAAGCAAATTAGATTCGTTTTTTTTGACGAGCGAGATCCTTTTTTGAAAGTTTTTTTATGTTATCGTTTTTTGCGACTATCAATTTTATTTAATTCATTGCCGCTATCGGAAATTTTTATTTCCAAAAATCTTAATTATTTGTAGGTTTTTACTTTGGTATTCCATGAATCTTTAAAGGCATATAATTAAGGAATTTTTTGGTGTGACTTTAAAATTTTATCATTGGGCTGACAAAGTACACATTTAACTATTATTTTTTTGATCGCAGTTATTATTATTCTTTGAAATTTTTCATCTTTAATTTTTAAAAAAACAATTAAATTCGATGATAATTTGGTCAACTAATTTAGTAGCGTGTTTTAATTATTTCTTAATGGCTGGCATGTAGATTTGTGTAAATTAATGTTTATAATCTTTTAAGGTGGAATGAATATTTTGTTATATGAAATAATTTTTTATTTCATTGTAAATATTAAAACAAAATAACTTTTACGCCTTATTTTAATCGACTTTTAGCGTTATTATTATATTTACAAAAATTGAAAATTGCTTAAATTAAGATTTTTTAATGTTACGCGCAATCAAATTCATTTTGTATAAACATATTTTCAAATTATCCGTAGTTTTACGCTCATTTTACCTTCGAAATTTTCTGTTTATTTAGTTGAAAAAATAATAATTTTTTAGTCTTATTTTATTCGTTTTAAAAACACTTGAACTGTTAGATGTTCCATCTCTCTGTCCCGTTACATTTTTTACTAATAATATAATTAATTTTTTATAATTTCTTTTTTAATCAACACGATTTTGATTTGCAGTAATTTTGACTTGATCTTTTGTTGGTTTCAAAATTTGATTGTTTGATTTGACTAAAGAAATAAAATGTTTTTTATTATATTAGAATAGGTATGCGTTTAAATATTTAAAGATTAAAATACAATTTTTATATTTTATTTGTAACACTATGATTTGTGTCTATATAGTAGTCTCCCAGCACGTATTTGATCTTGTTGTTGCACCATAATTGTTTGGTAATAATTTTTGCTAATATTGTTTTTGCGACTTTTACGATTTGTTTTACCTATTTAGGGTTTATAATAATTATTTTAGTCAATATAATAATATTTTATTTTTATATAATAAATAATAACTACACCTTTTATATTAAAATAAAATATGTGTAAGAAATAAACTCTATAATTAGAAGATATAATAAATGTAAATTCGATTAGTCTATAAAAATACATGATTCAAATACTAATTTACAAAACTAAAATAAAAATGTATTTTCATAAAGGGTTTGAAGTTTAAGCAAATCAGGGGCCTCATGCTCGTCTCGTGGTTTAGTAAACCATGGTTAACGGCTTAACTAAGCGCCGGGCCAACTGATCATAAAATTAATTTGAATGCCTCCTAATGATTATTTTTCTAGTTGTAAGGTTAAATAAATTCTATTTTGCCATCAAGTTTTTAAAAAAAAACAAAAAAAAATTTCTGTAAAAAACCAAACAAAAAATATGTTTTTGGAAAATGAGGATTTGGCGTGAGTGTTGAAATGAGTCTTGGGGTTACCGTTATCGGTCCAATTTTTAAAATTTTACCGGTTTACCGGATTTTACCTGTATTTTTTGGCGGTAAAAACCGGTAACGGTAGTAAGGGTAAATGGTAAATTATTGTCATGAAGCACTATAAATGTTTTTGGCCGATTGCTTTTAATTCAACCATACACGTTCCAGAACATTTTATTGTGTTAATTCAAAAACGAACATTAAAAGATTGAAGTTCTAAAACGAAATAAAAAGGCCCAAATAATTGTTTTGTTCTTCTGAAGTTGAATTTTCTTTGAGATTCTTTTTTTTTAAACGTATAATATAAAGATTATTTAAATTTATTTAAATACATTAAAAGGAATCTTGACCAATTATAAGGCCTTATTTTAGTTTATTATAAAAATGTTTATTTCTAATTTAATCTAGACCCAAAATTTATAGCAAATACGTTTAAATATTATGATTTTGCATACTTAAACGAGTAAAAAAGCAAAGAATAATTAATAAATTGTAAGAAATTACCGATGTCGCAATATTAAAATCTTTTCATAAGCTGTTCATTTGACTCGCGACTTTTTTCGGATTTTCCATTTGGGATACATGAGATGGTGTTTCTATATAAAACTTAAAGAAATTTCTTTATGGATTGAGTTTAATATTTCAATAACAAGGCTTAGCAGCCCAATAATTTTTAAAAGGTAATATGTTCACTTAGACATAAACACATCATCGGGAAGCTATATTAAAAAAAACAAAAAAAAATTAAAAAGAAAATTTGACGAGCTCAAAGTAATTAAATGTGTTTTGATTAAAATTAAATCACAAATTCAATTAACGTAAATTTATAGACACTAAATTAAATTGTCTGCCGGAACCCATTACAATATCTTGTAATAATATTTATCTGCTTTTACCTATTTTGCTGATAATTAATTTATAAATGTCAATAATTAATTGTTTGTTAAATTTTTTGCAGTTTGAATAGATGCAAAACATAAAACATTTGATATTTTAAAATATTATTGTTTCGTTAGCGCTCGTTGATTTAACTTTTATATTCTAGTAAATTATTTGGTGTTTATATGTTAAACAATTACTATGCATTCTATTTTGCTAATTTCTAATTGTAAACTTTTTAACGGTAACAAGAAACTGAAGCGTAGTTTTATAGATGATGTACATTTTTTGCAGCTCATATTTGTTTTAGAGTAGGTTGAATTTCGAACTAGTTTAAATTGATAATTTTAACACTAAAATTAGAAATTAGGTAAACTTTATTGCAATTACCGCTTAATTATTAATTTTGTAAGAAAGCATTAATCATTCGAGACATTATGCTCTTAACTTAAAAATTATTTGGGCGTATAATCTAATTTTTAATTTTTATGGGTTGTTGTGCAACTATTAGCGATGTCAATTGTAATTAAATTTTAATTTTTCTTAAAAGTCTTTGTAAAATCATTATTTTAAGGTAAAATATATTAATTTTTTAATTTGGCTTTAATGTTTCAGTATTTATAATTATAATTTTATTTTTTTAATTTCTAAATTAAAATTTTTTTAGCTTTAAAATTAGGTATCCATTATTTTTTGTTGTTTTTCTTATTTTTTATTTTGGTTTTATTTCGCGTTGCTCGCGATAAAAGTTGAAAAGAACGTTAGTTTAGCTTGTTTTGGTTAAACCAATAAATTCATTTTAATATTATACAAAATCAAAATTTTTGTTTAGCTAGAAATCTTTTATTAACTTTAGTTTCTTTTTGTAAATCACCAATTGAATTTTCAAGATTATTTATTTAATATGTTATTTTTTTTCTATGTTTTGTACAATTTTTTCGGTTTTCATCAAATTTTATTATTGAATTTAACATTTTGGTTATCATGCAGGAGGAAAAGTTTATATTTTTAGGCTTTCTATTATTAACTAAAAATGATTGGTTTTGATTTTTTTAAAACACCCGCATTCATTTTTAATTAAATTTAATTTTGTAATTTTTAACCTAAATAAATAATCCACTCCTTAATGTTCAATTTGAAAACATCTGCAGATCATGAATAAGGGCGCCCGGAAAATGCAACCCCAAGCGGAAAATACGACACTAATTTGAAAGCTTAAGTAATATTAATATATTAAAATAAATACGATGAATAGAGGGCATGTTTAGAAAATGTCGTTTCATTTGTGTGATCACTGAATGTTCAAAATCAAAGAATTAATGTGCATGTTAAAGTTGTTATGCGAAAAGTTAATTTAAAGACTTTGATTCTGTTTGTTTTTTTGCATCAATTTTGTCCGCAAAGTTCTTATCCGCAAATTATGTATTATGATATGCTTATTGCTAAAATAACAACATTTTTTAAATCGTATTGGATAAATTTATTATTACTATTAATTCGTAAAACTTGTTAAATTTTTTTAATGTTTCTTTATATTTAGCAAAATAAATCTGCTGGGAAATGGATCTAAAATAATATAGCAAAAATAAAATTCAACTACATCTACTTTAATAAATAGTGTCAATGTAAAGGACTATAAAGCGATTTACATTTTTACAAATATTCAGAAAATAAAATCCTCCTCATTTAAAACTTTGTATCTGCCCCCGGTATCCAAATCCTTGTTGTTTTGAGCAACCAAAGCAAAATGTTTAACAACATCATCATCCACAACTTTTAAATTATTAAGTTATTGACTTTGTCTATGCTTATTTAACATTGTACCAATCTTTCAACGAATATTAGTTATTCCCTTTTTCATATTGTTTAAGATTCCTCATCTGGTTTCATTTTTTTAAAATTTTTTTTCATTTAAATAAAATTCACTATAATCTATTTTTTTCGTCCGCATGCGATTTCCTGTTGCGGTTCTTAACGACGCTGGGCAAGCATGGCCCTCAGTTTAATTAAAACTTAAATTAAACTAGTTATGTTAATACAAATGCAGTCTCAATGGTATTTAACTCATATTTGTTTACTTTATTATTAATTTAATAGAATACCTAATAAAGTATAGAAGTTTTAATTGCATTTTCCTGCAACGGAATGTTATTTTTATCTTTCCTTTATTTTTATAAATTTTTTTGTAGTTGAAACGTTTGCTAGATTCAATGGGTAATTCTTAAATAATGTATTTTGTATTATTTTGTTTTATGCTTTAGTTTTTTTTTGCATATATTAATTTGTCAATTTTTCATTATTAATTTTTTTAATTTTTTGTTAATTTTTATATTTTTTATCAACAAGCACATTAATAAAATGCCATTTTTATGCTTTTCCCCCAAAAGAATGTATCGGTATTCCGTGCCTTTTGAACTCGTCTAAAAATTTTATTTTTTATTTAGTAAAAAGACAATTTAGTTTTTCTCAATATCTTTTTAGCCTTTAGGCAAAACTTCCAATGCAAATTAATTGAGAGGTTGTTGCTGCTTTTGTTGCTGCTTATTTTATATTCCAAAGATTGCAGTCAATAGTTATATTTTCATTTCTCGAATAATATTAAATAATAATCCATTTTCTGACAACTTAATTCTGGGTGCTGTTTAATTTTTCTTTTCTTTTTAAAGATTTATTATTTCGTCTCCTTGTTTTATTCCTCAACTTTATGTAAAAATAATTTATTTTTTATTTTTTTTTAGGCCAATAAATTTTCCTTTGTAAAAAACTTATTTGGTTTTTTTTTATACTAGCGCAGCACATTATTTTGGTTGTTTTTAAATATTTTCTTGTAGCAGAATTAAATGCTGTTTTTATTTTATAAATAATTTTGAAATTTATATTTAGGCTGTACTAGTATTTTTTAGGATAAATAGTGCACTTAAAAAACAGTCTGAGACTCCGATTAATTTATAATATTTTAATCTTAATTAACTTTTTTTTTAAATGAATCATATATTATATAATGATGTTCATAAATTGATCAAGTTGTTCTTCTACCAAAAACTTGCCACCATAAAAGTGGGCGCAAACAAAAAAAAGTTTGACAACATATTTCGACTACAAGTTGAACTCTTAAAGACCCGACCAAAAAACATTTTTGTAGCTTAATATGTTCCACCTTTTGATTAACCATCCAGACCCGATCAGAGCAACCCCCATCGCTTTTGTGAATTTCTCCCAAACCAGGCAAAAAAAGTGCGATTTTCAAGAGTTTGTGTAAAGCAAAAGTTTATCACGGGTTAGACCTACCCTAAAAGTGATATACCCTTCCGCATTGAAATTTTATCTTAAATTTACCTTGACAAAAACATTGATTATCTATAATATCAAAAATGTAAATTTAATAATATTGCATCAAAAGAATCAAATAATTTTATTGTCAAATAAACATACAATAAGCTACACGGAATTATGTAAATTTAAATATAGTACAAGTGTTAAAAAACTTATAAGGTATTACAAAAACTATCAATGTTTAAACAACACCTTATAAAACAAAATTCTAAATATAAAAACATTAAATTAATAAAATAAATAATTGCTACAATTATAAACGCGCTAAATTGATTGCTAAATAAATATTAATAATGCCATCTGATATAGTATTAATTAAATTACAATTAGGTGAAGATGACACGAAAGAAAAAGGGAATTTCTTTCAGAATTCCCCCTTTATATCCCATATAAACCAGTTGATAGCCGTTAAACCCAAGATTGAATGTGTAACACCGAGGCCACAAAACAGCACAAAAAAAATAATGTTTAAATAATATAAAGAATAATAAGTATCTTTGTTTATTTTTGGAAAAATTAGCACGTATGCAATCGCAAGGATATTTATAAACTTATAAATTTATCATTATGAAGATTAGGAGCAAATCTAATACAACGCATTAAAAAATAATATATAAAATAAAAGTTTAAGTTATGGTTAAAACTCTGCAAATTTTAAACATGATTGATAATGTGTGAAAAAATTTAAAGCCAAATCAAGGTCTAGTTAAAGGTTATTGTTGTTAAAGGGAGGCTAATAACTCGTATATAAACTCTTGCTAAAAAACTCCAAATATCTTTTTGAGCGAAAGTTGTTAGAATTTTTAATTTGTAATTAAAAAGAGCAAAAGATTATTAAATTTATAAATTAAAAAATAGAACAAATAATTAAATCAGTGGCGGTGGTGGGGGCCACTCAAATAATTTGATTTTAAATTTAATTGCAACTCCGCAAGAGGTGGAGAGCACAATTATTTAAAACATTTATTAAAAGGTAATAAAAAGAATTATTTGTTTTTTTATCTACTTCTTAAATTTATTTACTTAAAATTTTGTTATAAAATGATAAAGCGATCTAAAATATAAAAAATGAGCGGATTTAAAGAAATACAAAAATATTAAAATCCAATTTTTCCCAATCGAGGAACTGGGCGGCGTTTGTTCGTTTACATTTTTATATTTAGATTTTTTTGTAAAGCATATTGTAAATTTTTTTAGCAAGATTTCGACGTATATTCGGTCAATACTTGAACGATGTAAGAGTGTCTTCGAATTACGCAGTGCTGGTCTGGTTTTTAAGTGATTCTTTCTTATTTTTATTTTAACCATATTTTTGTATTTTCTTTATCATAATGTGAATTTTTTTATTTACATTAAATCTTTTGCTAATATTATGTAAATTATTTTTCATCGGTTGCTCCCAATTAATTTCATAACATGACCGAAGAATTTTAAAATTRAACAGGGCAAAAATTCGCCTTTTCATTTGAATTAGAAAAATTGATGCCAATTTAGTACCTTTTAATACTAAATATATTTGGTATTGCGTTTTTTTTCATTTTTTAGTTTAAAATTTTTGTTACCCATTATTTTATTTATGTATTTTATTACGACCCAAATGTATAAACTATTTAACTTTATATCATGAATATTTTTTATAAATTTATTAATCAGTAGTGTTCATTGCAGCTCGCCTGTTGTTTTCATAAATATTGATTTAGTCAAATTTGATTTAAATATTATCTGTATTCAAATAAAATTATTGATAACGTAACACATATAATTGCTCTGCGTTTTCAAAAAAGTGGGCTAAACAAATATAATATAAAAGCACCATTTTTTTAAATTATTAAATAAATAATATGAAAAAAATACGTGCTAATAACGTATCAAAATAAAAAAATAATTATTCTATTACAAATCAATAATTATGTTTACATAAAATATTCACGGTAATGTAACAAAACAAAAAATCTAGAGAATACCTACCATAAAAATTTTATTTAAGAATAGCGATCAATTGGCGCGTTTATTTTTTATTAATATTTATTTATGTTTGTTTATTGTTTTATAAATATGTTTTGTTGTCGCGTAAAATTTTGAATCAACTATTGCTTTATTTTTAAATCATTGTCTCTTCGACGCTTCTGGCTTTTACATATATTCAAATGCCTCTTTTTATTAATCGTTACAAAAGGTGCTTTTTACACTTGCACTGGAACTGTCTTAGAAAGGCGCCCAATCCTTGTGTACGTATTTTCTTGTATTCTATAATTAAATTTGATAAAGTACAAATATTCGATTTATATGGCTTCAATAGACCAGCAAGCCGAGAAATAAAATTTCAACAAAGTTAGTCATTTTAATTTTACAAATTAATAATTGAATTTTATAATATACTCGTTACTTTTTTAAGTTATGTTAATAGATAAATAATTGGTAATTTATTAAAAAAAAAATTTTGGCTTTTTGTTGATTAATAAGAATTTAAAATGGTATTAAATTTTTTGCTGATAATTTCAAGGTAAATATTTTGTTATATCTCGCATTCTGGGCTCAAATTTATTTGTTGAATAGCTAATCAAATCATTTAAGTCTTGTTTTTTGTGGTGTTAAAGAAAGATTTCATGGGTTTAAAAATAATTTAGAATTCTTTAACGCTTTTTTAAATAAAAAAGTTATTTGTACAATTTTAATTCATAATTTCTGATTATATCATTTATATATTTATCTATACAAAATATTATTTTATTTATTTTTGATTTTGTTTTTCAGATATTTAAAGTTATTTACTATTATCGAAATTTATTTATTTATTTATTGTTTTGATTTATTTGTGTTTTGGAAGCAATTTTTCATCGGTATGCGCTTTAATGTCATGAACCAAACTTGAAGTGTAATATTATAAATTTTTAAGCACAATTTACTTGTTTAAATATTTCATTATCACGCAGAAAATTCATTATTTTAATTAATCAAATAATCTTTATAATCGCAAAATTGATTATTAATGCTTCGACTTTTAGATATTTTAAAATTATTTTTTAAGAGTATTGTAGATATTTTCATTCTAATAAACAAACCCAAAACTCTTTTTTAAATAATACTATAATTGCCCGTGACATTGGGCRCATAATTCCAGGTCTCTTTGCCACGTTGAGCAGGTTAGAARGCGATTTAACTTAATAAAATTTAATATAAAAAATATATCTTACTTAAAAACAATTTGCGAATAAATGCCTTTATTTATTTAAAAACTTCCCACTAAATGCATGGTGTCACTCAATAGTATATTTACGACAAAACAATATTATTTGCGTTTGATTACGTGCTTATGATTAACGAACTAAAGAAACCCCAGTAAACTACTGTCCAAAATTCAACAAAAGTTACCATAAACGTTAGAAAAAAGAAAACGAGGAAGCATTGTTGGAAATAAAATATAAAAAACCACAAAAATTTTAATAAAAATAAAAATTAACTATAAAATATAATAGTTTAATAAAATTTTAGAGCTGCTGCTCGCTGGCATGATGAACATATGCGATAAAAAGGACCATCGATACAATTTTAAATTAATGTATTTTTTATGGCCGTTATGCATAAAATATATAAAAGCATGGAATCCTTGCAGCATAAAGATTTCTTTTACATCCAAACAAACACTGAAATGTTACAAATTATAAACTTAAACACTGCAATATAAATTACTAAGATGAAAAAGCGAAAATGAAAAAACGATGAAAGATTAAAAAATGTTACCAAATATATAAGTACATTCTCTCAGCTTCGTTTTAAAAAAATTAAAAAATTGCAATTGATTTTCATGTTTTAATTGATTGTTCGCAGAACGGTGTTACATTTTTCGTAGACAATAACATTTGTTTAGGTTTGCATAAAGAAATTTATTTTAATATTTGTTGGGTTTTTTACTCATTAAATTTTTGTAAACCGAACCAATTATAATTTATTCTTTAGAAGTTTAAACCATAATATTTTAGTTTACTTTTTGTATCAAATCATAAAAACATTAATATATAAAATTCCCAATGATCAAACAATCAAAGAAATAACGTTCCGACACAATATTTAACAAAAATTTTAGATGAATAAACAAAATTTATTTAAAATATTTTATACCTTCTTATAAGCCGAGTTAAGTTTTAAAGGCATCCATTAAACCAAAATGCAAAATTTACAACGTATAATCCTTTAAATGCAATGCCTTCACCCAAATAAAGAGGGTAATTTAGATGAAAAACTGTAGGACATATAATAATTGATGATGGCGAGCCAACTCGAAAACTTTTGCAAATACATAAATGTATGCAAACAATTGCGACAGAAATAAAATTACAAAAAATAAAAAGAAATAGTTATTTACTTACAATATAAAGTTGTAGATTTATGATGAAATAAGCCATTTTCAATACATTGTATCTCGCGTTCTTAATCGGATGTATGTACTTCGCGCTCTTAAAATTAAAAAAAGTAATTTTGTATTGGTTAAAGCTTGAACTAAATCAAATGAAATTAAATAATTATTTAATCAAATACAAAAGTTGAACAACAAATATCTAAACTAGTAAAACAATGAATATGAAATATAAAAATAATAAACAACCAAAATAAACGGTGTTGGAACCAACAAAGGATTAATTCTTTGCTTTTTCAAGCCATGAAGGTTGCGTGAATAAGAAATCTGGTTAATTATGGGGCAGTTGTTGCGCACACAATTTTATAAACAAAAGAATGCGTTATTTTCAGAGTAATCAAATGTTTTCACAGCGCTAAATCGCTACCAAATTCTTCTATTTTTTTTTAAATTTTAATTTGCATAGGTCGAACATTTAAAAAATAAATACAAAGAAATTGTGCACTAGTTTATGTATGTATTTTAAAAATGCACCTTATCTTTTAATATTCTAAAAATTATTGCAAATATTGAAAATAGATAAATATTTTAACAATCAAATACTCAATTAGCGAACGTGGCAATTTTATTACATAACCAAATAAATATTAGAAAAATAACAAAGAAATAAATTTAATTAAATTTAACGACTTATATAAATTTTCAAAAAATTAAAATCAACCATAATTCGTCTGAATAAGCAACTTGAAATTAATTATTTAATAAATAAATTCCATTTAAATTTATAAACATTAAATCTTTTATAATTTAAAGTTTTACAAATTTATTATTGGCTAAACCCAACAATACATTTTTAAATTTTTATTATCATCGTTATAATGTTCAAGCAGTCATATTCCTGTAGATGGAGACGTTGTTTTCACGCATTCTTAACGAAATTGAAGCAAAAAAATATTCATTGGAAATATGTTAAATTTAAMAAATTAATTTTATTCTAAAAGCCAGAAGAATTAAAAATAAAAAATAWAATATAATGTTGTTGATGACAAATAAAAATTTATGTAAATAGACTCAATGATTAAACAACCATTGTCTAAAATCTTATCTGAAAAGGGCCGAGTCGAAACTAAGRAGAATTTGGCTCGAAGTAAAAAACAAGAAAATGAAGCAATAAATGAGACATTACAAGAATTCGGACTTAGAAACTATCATTGTTACCAATAATCATGATAAAGTGATGAGATAAAAGTTAGAATGATTCAATAATATTTACGTTATAAAATAAAGAAAAAAAAACTATATACAAATTTAAATATTAAATATTTTAACCAAAAAATATAAACAATTTTAAAAAATATATAAAACCAAAGGGCAATTTTAAATGGCGAACTTGACTTATTCGCGCACTACTTTGGGAAAGTACACAGTGTAACAAAAAAACAAGTTTTCCAAGTCATGAGGCTAGCTCTCAAGAGTAATTGTATTCTACATATAATTTAAAATTTTTAAATAGTTTTTAACCCAAAAATGACTTTTAAAAATACAATAACTTTTTATGCCATATTCTTACAAAATTCAATCCAAAAATTTATTTGATCATACCGTCATTAATCACATAAAATATCAAAGAATTTTTATAACATTGCATGACCAGGAGGAGTGTATACACATGAAGAATGCCGAGATTTAAAGTAAATTAATTTTTCTTAATTCTAAATAACTTTATACATCTAAAACATAATTATAATTAATGCAAAAAAATAATGAGTTTTGATAATTTTTTTTGAAGTTGAAACATCCTTTTTTAAGTAACGGACGTAATAAAGCGGCGCGCACTATGGTTTGTGTATATTGTCCAATGGGATGATTTATTACCAAAACAAGAGCAATAAAGAAAAAAATAAACGAAAAAATGTTTTAAACAAAACTATTTTTACATGAGCTTCCAAATAGGTTTAAATTATTTCTCGTTAATAAAAAATAATGCAAATATAAATTAAAAAAACAAAAAAAAATATGTATCAAAATATTTAGAAACAAGGATAAGACTAAATATAATGAAAAAAATAAAAACTGTTGAAATGGGCACTTATTTTTGCGTAAATTTAAACAAAATACATCAAAAAAATAATTTATAAATAAATATTATTAATTTACAGTCCGTTTCACAGTGAAATAATATGATGATATAAGTAWTTAAGAATTATATGTTGTATTTTTAAAATTTTCTTACTAGTATWTAAATATAAATACACATCAAAAAAATAGTGATACGGATTTCAGCAAATTGTCAAATAAAACTGTATTAAAGAAGTTTGTACAAAAATGCTCCACAATAATTACACATCACGCCATTTTAGCAGGTTTTACGTGCAGCTTGCGTGCATGAATGATATGGAAAAAAGAAATACAACTGTTAACATAACAAAAACTATATTAGCTATGCTTTCACTTTAAAACATTAAAAAAAATTTATTAAAGAAAAAATTATAATAATGAAATGATTTTGATTAAATCAAAGAGCATAATATTTATTTATTTTAATTTATATAAACGATAGATGGGGACGTTTTATCACGTATTCTTAACGAAATTGAATATATAAAAATTTTATATTAAAATAATCATAATAAATTGCTGATTTTATAATAAGGAACAAAAGTTTGGTTTTAAAAAAAAAGTTGTAAGCAAAGATCCAAAATATTGCACGGTAAGCTGAAATATTTAACATATGATAAACAACAAATAATTATTGGTTGGATGGTAATTGAAATAATTACCTACCTAACTGTTAACGACAACAACCAAAAATTTTGTTTTGAAATTAACATTCTCCAAACAATAAGATAAAAATATAAATAAAAAACTATTCATATCAATTAATATCCGTAACAATTTAAATGAATAATGGTTGATAATGTAAAAGAGAAAGGACCTATAGTACTTTAATAATGATTATTTTAGCTAAAATTATGATAAGATCCCACTACTATCATATTGTATTAATGAGTGTGTTATTTTCTTACGGTTTAAATAACAATAAAAAAATTACTTTATCAGAATTATGCCTATACCTAATCTGTTAAGATATAAAACCACAAACCTGCTTAAATATACGCAATATAATTCATTTCCACTCAAACACCAAATAAGTTTAATACTTAAATGAGTCCGTCCCATTATTATCAAAAATGCATCAAACGAAAGTTTCATTTATGCTAATATTTTATAAAAAGTGCACCTTGGGCAAAAAGCTGAATGGCTTTTAAATGTAATACATACAACATTCAATTTTTTTGGACTGCACATTTTGTCAGATATTTATTTTAAAAAACAACTATAATTGTAGGGAGTGATGTTAGTTCTAATGTTACATGATCCAAACAAATACAAATAATTGAAAAATGAAAAAATCATTTCTCCTAAATCAAATTAATAAAGATGGAAAATATTTAAAAAAATTAAAACCGATAAAATCGGCACGAGTAAATTGAAGATAAAAATTTGAAAAAGGCCAATTCTTCATTTCTTGAAGGTGTGAATTTTGCTTAGATGGCGTTCAAATGATTTAAAAAGCAATAAGGCCTAGCATGTGGTCGAGTGCACAAACCGGGGCAGGAAACTGCATCAATCAAAAGTCCACCACAGAGTCGACGTCCATCAACGCCATTGAGTCTATCAAGAATATAGACTTAGGCATATACTAGACGCTTAGAACTAATCGAACACAAAAATACAAATTGCTAAAAATTGTTTAAATAAATGATCAAACTTTTCAAGTAAATAGCAAAGCAGATTAATCTAAAGAAACAAACCAAAACCAAAGGGGAAGCAAAACAACAAGTTAGACACCAAGACTTAACTTCAATCTTAATTTTAAAGTTTACCAAACATTAAAAAAAGCTTATATTTCTAGCGCAATAATAGTGCGTTTATACGAAAGAAAAAAAAATAGACTCAATAAAATAATTTAAATATATATTATTTCAACCAAAAAATCTAATTAGGGCAATAAAATTTAAATTTACTCGTTTAAAATGTAACAATTATTTTTATATCCGATGAGAATGATTAAAAAACTAAAAAAAATATAGCAACATTCGTGATTTTGTGTTAATAGTTAAAATATTTTTTCATGAAAATGTTGTCTGAATCAATTATTTTAGATTTGAATGTGAGAGATATTTATTTATATTAAATTATTAATAATTATAACCAATTAATATGAATGCCAAAATTATGTTTATCAACTAGTATTCAAAAATGCTGTGTATTTAGTAAAAATTTAAATCAGCTGGAAATAAAGATATAAGATATATAAATAATAAATAAATAATCTGCTAAAAAATTTAGACGAATACTTGGATTAATGATTAATATGACTTTTCTTTTTTCTTTAATTAAACAAATAACTCTTGCAAAAAAAGCAACTTTTTATTAAATTAAAATTAAATTATTCATTGTTATAAAGAACCTAGAATTCGCAATTTTTTTCTACCGCCACATGGAGGAACAGAGCGCTTTAACAATCGGTTGGTCTTGATCATGCAAGCCTTCAACATAACATAAATAGTCCGTTAAAATAATCATAGTGAAAATTTGCAAAACAAAATTCTAAAAAAACAAAAAAAGATTAAATAAAACATATTTTCTTATTTATTTTAAATATAAAATTAAAACCCCTTGGATTAATTCTTTTTTGCAAGTAAAAATTCTATTAAACTTTTATAATGATAATTAAAAAATTTACTCTAAAACAATATTAAATATGGTATTTATGAATGTTTTGAACATTATATAAATTAATAAAATATTTCTTCTTAGTTTATTGAATCTGACCATTACAAAAATTTAAAAACTAAATAGAACCATTTTTCAAAAAAAATTATTTCAAATGAGTTGAATTCAATTGGCAACAATAACAATATCAAAAATTAATTATGCTGATAATAAAAATAAAAAGATTAATTGAATGACTTAATACTAAATCAAAGATTTCACGTATTATATTAAATACCAGTAAAAATCTAAGGTGCAGATTTAAAGAAGCAAAAAAGTCTTCAAGCAATTATACATACAAATTGCTCGTTCAAATTGTCGTATGATTTCTCATCAGGTTGCATTTATTGAATGCGGGAACTGCTACTGCGCTAACAAGATCCTCGCCGGCACCACAATCACGCGGTACCCAGTACCGGCGAACGACGACAGCATTTTTATCATAAATAATATCAATAAAATTAATGCAAATAAATAAATAAAATTTAAACAACAGATAAAAATACTTTAACTGCATAGTTGAAGCAAGCAATTAAATTTAAAACGAATTCCATTAAAACTATAAATAGGTTATTATAATCTGTGGGCGAGATTGATTGGGTTTTTTAATTTTTTGCCATGTTATGTTTGGCAAAATAAATAATTGTACACAACAAAAGCACCCGAGCGCCTATGAACACAATCGCGACGAGAAGATACATCGGAGTGGCACATGCTGGGGCAATTTTTTAATTCATTTCAGCAATAAAAAAACCAATAATTAACCTAATTAAAATGAAAAACAATGATGACAGAGTTGTTCCAGCACACATGCTGTAAAACATGTAATTAATAATAAAAACTAACAATAAGATTGCTCTATCTAGAATTTACTTCTATATTGATGCACGACCAGTTTTTTAGACGAATTTCAAAAAATTACAAAAAATACGGCTTTGAAAAGTTCAATATAAACCAGAAAAATATATTTATACAATTAAATGCCGAATGATTAAATTGGTGAGTTCTACTCAATTATTGATATGCACTAAAAACAGATTACGCAGTTTTGTGTGATTTAAATCTATTATAATGCGACAAAATAATAAAAAAACAAAACAAAAAGGTTGACAACAATTTTAAACTTAATGGGGAATTTGTTTATTTTTTCAACTTGTGGCAATTTGGGTTAAAACGCTCCCTCGCAAGCACCAAGATAAAAAGTCCAACAGAGTAATAAGAATTTTAAATCTTCAAAAGGCTTTTAGTTCTTTTGAGCAGTTTATTAATATAAGGAAAAAATTATAAATATGAACCGACTTAAATTTAAAAAAGGACAGAAAATTCACTTAAGAGTTTAAGTTCTTATTTGCATTATTAAAAAGATTAATTGAAAAATCAACACCTAGCCAATTGTATAATTTAATTCAATTATTTTATAAAAAACATTTTTAAAATAAATTAAATCAAACGAGCTTATTGCGTTGTTTCCAAAACTTATCATCTGCGATGGTGGCGGTGGCTTGACGCGGCGCGAGTTTACGCCCACAATTTTGAAGACGCCACAAAAGTATGCTTTCATGCAAAAAAGTACCTGAATTTACGCATCTGTCGCATTTTTATTAAATTAAAAAAGCCTATAAAGTAAAACTGCAATGAAATAAACACAAAACCGCTAAGGAAAAAATGATTTAATTAAATATGCAAAGGAAATACATTAAAAGGTTTAAACCACAAATGTCTTTTTTAATTTGACCATTCTTGTCAGATTTTTTACAATCATTAACCAAAGTGGCAAGTGCTAAAAGAAGGCTGGCAGTACAGCGCGGCGTGTAAATACTTCTTTTTACGCTCGGACGGATTATTATGTTTAATCAAATATTTAATATCGTATAAAAATTGCTTTGTCTAAATATGAATAAACCACCGCATGAATCAAAATAACAATTAATCGCAAAATATTTTAGACCTTTTAAATGACAAAAATAAAAAAACTCAAGCATTGTTTTATTAGCTCTATTATATAATGATGGAATAAATAATAATTTAATTTTTATTTTAAAAAAGGAAAACCAACGATTCAAGAAATTATGATTATCAATTAATTATATGATTTTATAATCCAATGATTTTCCTTTGTTTATAAAATATTTTATCATATTTTTGGTTGCCGGCTATTTGTTTGTTCAGTTTAAAAATATAAGTAAATAATTGGCTTAAAATAACTCAATAAATAAAAATCAGTTTTTTGATGAGTTAAGATTTAAAAAAACTTGCCAGCATACATCAAATCATTTATTCAGAAATTAATATTACATTCAAAACAAAAAAACGCAAACTGAATTAAAGAATCTTTAACTAAATAAACTAAAATGCATGATAGTAAATCAATAGATAAAAAATCAAATTGATTAATAAAGACGCTTTACTTGGATGTTGGACCTGTCTCTTATACACATCTAGATGTGTATAAGAGACAGGCTCTTAACTCACGTCTGGCCATCGATAACTTGGCCCAAGAATATTATAAACAAATGATGATGCATTAATTAATTACTGTATTAGAACATTGAGAATTATATATATTTTATCAAAAGTGAAACGTACAAACAAATTTGCAACCAAAATACCTCCTGCTTTAATAATAACAAACGCAATAATATGAAAATTAATTATAAAATTCTTTGTACATAATTTATGACGATTATGAGGGTTATGAAACAAATGGTAATTATTATGTAAAAGAATTTATTTTACATTGAAAAATTAATGATTAAAAAACATTTAAAAGAATAAAAAATAAATAAACAATAAAATCGAAAGGAAGAAAATAACCGAAATGATAAAAAACGAATTGTAATAAATACGCAGTTCCGGTGGAGGGAACAGAAATAAGATTAATAATTTGGGCTACAACATACATTTTTTCGATAACCAAACTAAATTTGATCCACGAGTCGCTTATGATGAAAAGGTGTTCTGATATAATAAAATTTTTTAAGGATTTGTCAAAATATATAATAATTAAATATAAATAAATATTAAAAAACTTTTTTATTAATGCATCAGTCATTCGAGATAATGGGTGGACGACTGAGGAAACAAAAAACAAAAACCTTAATAAATGAGTTTTAAAGTCTTGCCAACGCACATTTCGACTGAGTTCAAAAACAGATAAGTACTAAGAAATCTTATTTATTTTTTTAAAATAATACTATAATTTTTTTTTGATTTAATAAAATTTCAATTAAAAATTGTAAACAAACTAAATTTAAAACTTTTTAATAGATTATAAAACCCACCTTGTTATTGGAAGAGGATTTGTCGGACTTTGTAAAGGAAAAAAAATCATTAAAATAACCAAAATGATCAAGCAAAATCTATGATTAATTTATAAAATTCAAATTCAAAATTAAAATACAAATAGAACAAATCATCTATTTTGGACTTTGACATGATTAAAATTTCATATTATATTGTTTATAGACGAGTGTTCTTCAAGACATACCAAGACTCGGATTCCAAATTGTTGGGTTTATATGCATCATTTGCCCTACTAATGGATTTGCAAGAGGACTTAGAATTTATCAATGAACCCAGATAAAAAATGTACAGTTTTTTGTTCTAAAATTTGAAAGTAAGTTCATAAAAGTCACAATTTAATAATAAAAGCTAAAATATAAACATAAACCTAATAAAGAGTCATACCAAGATATTGTAATAAGCATTAATCGAATCTCTCTGAGTAAAAGGATATATTTAAATTAAAAATAACTTTAAATTATATAAAAATTGGTAAAATATTACGATATTGTTAGTTTAATATATGGAATTATCATTAGAGCTTTTTGTACTCAGCGATAACAAGAAGATATCTTACAGACAAATAAAATTAACTTCCAGCTAAACCTATTAAATAATCGCTTAAAAATAATATAAAGTCATTTTAAATTTTATTTGCACTGGGCCCTGCTAATAATGGTAATGTATCATTTATAAAAAATACCAATCAAAAAAATATAGATCAAGCATATATAAAGCTGGCTATAACAACATGATCAAATAGTGTCCCGGGAAGCTATATTAACACCATATATTATAAATACTAATTAAAAGTGTTAAAAATAATTTTAAACGCATTTAATAATAATAAAATTTATTGTTTGTTAATGCATATACTTGCAATGAGTTGAATTAATTTTTTAATTAATGATAAAACTAGTTAATTTAATAATAAAAAAAATTTAAAAGCAACATTAACTATTAAAAATATATAATATAACCATAAATAATGTTAATAAGTTTATCAATAAAGAATAATTAATTTTGTAATAAGGGTTTGATTTATCGTCACGTGGCAATGTAATGGGTGAAAGTGAATTCTAAAGCAAAGGCTGATTTCAATCACTGGAAAAAATGTAAAAACAAAATTACAACTTTTATTACATGAAAAAATTACGGGAAAACCATTACTTAATTCTAAAGACAATAATCACGCAATGGTAATATTACAAAAAAATCTAAGGTATTCATTCATTCATTAAATAAGCAATCTAAAATGATACAATAATTTCAAACGAATTTAGAAATTTTCATAATGAAAAAAAACCGCAAGAACTGCAAAGGCATTTAAAACGAAATGTGAGCAATCCTTTAGACTTTAATCCATATTTTGTCAAACATTTTAATTATGTCAAAGCATTTTATTTAATTTTTTTTGCTTAAGTGTTTTAGGCCAAACCACAAGAGGCGTACGGCGCGAACGTTACGGGCTATAACAACGAACTATTTATATCGCCGAACAAATAGCTGAATATATTATTTGATACGCTGATTACGAATTCGTCAATAGAAAATAAAATTGAGAATTTAAAGTGGTTTAAGCCATCTTGGCAAAAAATAGTTATAAACGGCAAGCTTAATGGTATTGATATTCGATAAATGAAATTTTCTTTTAGTATAATTTTATTGATTTTAATTTTTACAAATATTGTTAATGTTTAGGAATTTTTCCTTCCACTATTTGAAATGAGTAGAAAATTTTTGATTGATTTTTTTAGAAGCAATCGCTCTGTTGCACCCCCCCCCCCAATCAGTAACCAAGGGCAGGGCGAGGCGATACAATCAAAAATTCCCGAAACCCCAAAAATATGGATTAAACCACGAAAATATTGAAAATTTTCAAATTATTAAACTCGAACAGTCTGGTGTTTATTTAAGCAAAAAGAAAAACAACAAAAAATAGCGGAACCGACTTGTAATGTTTAGCAGTTATTATATACTCGCCGCCTGACTCTCTCTTTTAGCACACTATTTCTTCAACAAATAAAATTTTCATAAATTAAACTAAAACAATTTTTAGATGGGGTGCGTTCATGTCAATATTACTCTCGCCGCCTCATTTTTATCTGGTTCAGCATTTATTTTTAAATTCTTTATAAAAAGAAATTAGAATGTTGTTTATTTAACTAAGTAGAAAATATCAAGACATCAAAAATAAATTTAATTGTTAAAACAGTAATTTAGAATAAGTTGAAATTAAAAATCAATAATTTTCCTTGATATTTTATAGTTTGTAATTAATATTTCTTTGGCTTTTTTAATTGTCATTATTTGTTTAATAGGTATGTGTAAATAATTGAACTGCAGACCAGAACGTTAATTCATTTGCACAACGGTCGTCAAAATATTCATTATTAACACAAATTGTTTGAAAAAAATATTTGTAATTCTCATTAGTTTAATTGAGTTTTTTATTTATGATTTTACTTAGATTTTTATTTAATAAAATTAATTTTATGGTTAAAGCATCCAAAATACTCATTAATTTTATAAAATTTATTAACCAAATAACAATTATATTATTCGTTTTTGTAATTTTTTTGGGTAATAAATAGCTTTTTATGCTTATCTTTAATATCCATGTTGATTGTTTTTTATTAATAAACCCCCTAATGTTTTTCATTAATTGCAACAAATATTGTTATTAATAATGTAAGGTCATATTAACATTTTCTTGAAGTTGGTTGAATATTAAAAATCTTATTAAAGTTATTTCAATAAATCTTTAAAATATGAATAATAAATTTCAATAATTATAAATGCATTATTATTTTAGACACATTGGTTTAGTCATCAAGGACATCCTTGTTAATTAAATTATGCATATTATGTGAACTTATTAGCATTTCTGGCTGACCTTTTATTCATACCATTTATCCCGCTTTCATGTCAATCTGGTACCATAATTTGGAGTTAATTAATTTCAGCATATAGATATAATTTAATTTATTATCATCTGTTGCGCAAAAAAAAATGTAAAATCCAAATAAAAATAAAAATAATAATCTTATAAGTCTTTACCGATTGGTGATTATTTATCTTACATTATAAAATTAAATTTCATTAAATTATATAAGCTTAATTATAAAACAAATTGATTTTTCGCACCAGCGAGAATTTAAGAACATTTTCCAAGGAACAGGGCTTTGTGTTGTACTTAAAAATTTTCAATTTTTTTTTACAAAGATGCTAACAAAACATTTATAATTGTTGCTAGGAATTTCAAAATTACAACAAGAAGTTGTTTTTTTCGATTTAAATAATTAACTATTTTGTTAAGTAACCTTTGCTTTCAAGCCCATATTTGGGAATTCTTCTTTGAAGGAAATGGAAGAAGCCGAACTGGGGGAACTTGAGTTCCATAGTCTTGCCTATAGAGGAATAGGCATTTTTTGATTAATTTAGAAAATTGTATTTACATTTTTGACATTAACAATTTTTTAAAAAAATTATTCAAAACAGCAGAAAATAATTAGAGTCGTATTAGTGCCTGAATGCATCTTGCATCTTTTTTCGGCGACATGAAGTTTGGACATCGGGAAGTTTGGGCACCACAATACAAATTTAAAAAAAAAATAAATAAAAAAACATTCACACTTGATTGTTTTGTACATTATTGCATGGAATTTAATTTTCGACCAAAAGGTATTGAGTTCAGATATAAAATTTTTTTATTAACGTTTGAAAGGAATATCTGCATATCATATCAGGGTTTTTAAGGATGAAAGAAGAAGGTCAGTTGTTGGTGTGCTGCGTTTATTACTAATTTAGGTCATTTTGCGGAATCCTCAAAAAGTCCTCAGGTGAGAAAAGTCTTGGAGAGTCCATGGAATCTTGAAGAAGCAGAATTTGTTTCCAGTGGTTCTTCTGATAAAGCAGCGAGAACCAACCCAGACCGGGGCAATAACTAACTCTAAACTTAACCGATTCAGACTTTCTAAACCCGGTCAACAGGTCTTGTCGAGATTAAGTTACTCCCCGTCTGGATTCGTCCGTACGCCGAAGCAGCACAAGTGATTTCCCCTCTACAATTTGCAGAAATTGTTTCAAACCCTCATGGTCAAGAAGAAAACTCATTTTAACCCATAATGGGTTTGAATATGCTTTCGATAAAAGCTCCGAAGTATTTAATGAGAGTCTAAATGGCAAAATTTTAAATTTTTATTTTTTAATGATGTATTGCGGTGCCCAAACTTCCCTGTGCCCAAACTTCTGGTGCCCAAACTTCCCTGTGCCCAAACTTCCCGGTGCCCAAACTTCCCCCCGCCCTCTTAGATTATTTATAATTTTTTAATATTAGCAATTATTATTTAGTTAATTCATCAATTTAGGCTTCTTTCTTGCTATGTAATGATTATAATATTCATATATTAATCTTTATTTTTTATTTTTTGCAATATTCATTAATGGTTTGAAATAATAAAATGTTTGACGTAGTCAATGTACCAACGCAGAATTTTTGTTCATTGTTTCTATTTTAGTATTTAAGTACGTATTGAATATTTTTTGGGTTGTTAGTATTGTACCATACTTATTAGTTAATAATTGTATTTGTTATGATATGTGTGCCTGCCCTTGAGTTTGTATTAATAGATAATGTTCGATTTTTTCGAATCTTAATCATTAAACTGTATATATCATATTTAAAAAAGGTATAATTCGATAAACATAAAACATCATAATTATTTTGAATCTGGAAATTATTTATAACTTATTTATTTGTAGGTCCCATTAATTAGTAAATACTTGTTTTCTTACGAAAAACGAAATAAAAAAATTTCGATCGAAAAAAATTTCAATTTCGAACAATTTCTCTTTCGACGCGACGCAACCCTGGTTGACATGAGAAGAACAGCATAGCGTTGTATTTATTTTTTCGATAGATGTGAAATTATTCTTTAACTGCTAAATATAAATCATTTAAACAAAATATTTCAAAAATAAAAAGTTATTTAATATTTATTCCTTTTACGTTTATTATAACTGTATTTTCATTAAAACTATTAAATATTCATCCTTTATTCATTATATAATTCTGCCGTTTTGACGTCCTCAACGCGAAACTACCACCCCAAAAGTCTAAATAAATCTAAACCTAAAAAATAGGGAGATCTAAAACATAAATTCGCTAAAAATAAAAACATTAATCAACAAAGATGAGGAAAATAAAATAAAGAATTGGGTTTATGCATAATATTCAAACTAAATTAAAAAGCAATATTTAATCATAAATAATTTAAAGTTGAAAGGTATAATTCGTTTATATATAACGATGAAAACAACACCAAAAGGAAGGATAGTTCACAACTAATAAAAAATTAACGAAATGTAACATAATGAGATCAATAAAATCTTAACAGAAAAATTATAGTAAATTAAGAATAACAAAGTTAAGCAGTGAAAAGTAAATTTAACAAACAAACTCTAGCGTTAAAAACAAAAACTTTTAACTATAGCTAAGCATAAAAGTAATAATAAATAGCTAACAATTAACAGAAATAGTTTAAGCAGTTAAAACCAAAAATTCTCTGCCAAATAAACTTCTAATGATATAATGATGATACAATTTTAAAAATATTAGCTAGTATTCAAGTTTTGCTTAAATCAAAAGATTAAAACGAAATTACGGAAAGCTCGAAAATGATTTAAACGTTAATTATTGTATTACTAATAGTCTAATGCTAAAATAAATTATCGCGTAAAAATTGTTTTTTAGAAATCCCTGAAATCGTCTCGTTCGAAGAAACACCATGGAAGTGAAACTCGGCAACTTATTAAAATAAAATGTAAATACTTTATTTTGACAATCAAATATCAGAATAATAATGTTAAACTGACAAAATAATTAAATACATTTGATATTTAAACAAATATATTTTTAAAACAATTATATCCGAAAATTTTATCTTTATAAAGCGCTGGACTCCAAAGATATATAAAGGAAATGATGATATAAAATCTCCGTTTCCGAGAGTTATCAAATAACATGAAAATTGTTTCTATTCTAGCAGAATTGCTCTTGACACGCGGGTGGCAACTAGACAGCGAGCTATCACCGATCAACCCCTCGGGAATATCTACCAAACTATTAAATAAATAATTTTAACAAATATAGACTAATAAAACAAAAAATATTGAATAAAACGCGGTATAAATTTAGAACTTTTAAAATATAAATAACATGTATTTCACTCAAAAATAAGTAAACACAAATAACATTATTATTTTAAAAAATGACTTTAATAAAAGTTGACTAAAAATAAAAGTAATTATAAGGCGCAAATTAAAAATTTTCTATTATTATTTAATGATTGCACAAGAGACGGATAAAACTAAAATTTTTTATGTGCCAAAATTTTGTTAATTTCAGACTTCTCGGCTATGCACTCCAATTTTTTGTCCAGTGAAGCTGTAACGGGGTCATATGAGATGTGCAGCAATATATGCTAATGATATAACCTTACACATACTCAAAAGCCATGCCATTTGTATTTCTTTAGTATCCTTCTTGTGCATTTATTTTTTAATATAATTTTATTATTTGTAAAATTTTTCTTTAATTCCAAATCGTAAGAAATTTGGAGTAGACAATTATTGAATTTTTCGTTTTTATAAATTATAGGAATTAGCTTTTACTTTTTTAAATAAAAGTAGTATGATATTTTATTATTATTACCATACCGATCAATGCTCCACGAAACCGAGATTGCTGAAACGCAATCCATTGTTGGGTAAGTCTTTTGCCTGCTTAGAAGCAGCATACGTTGTTGCAGTTCCGATTTGAAAATTATTTATTTAAAAAAAATGATGAATTGTTGCAAATATATAAAGAGAATTATAATCTTGCTACTTTTTACTTTCTCGATATTTGCTGAATAATATATATTTATATATTCATACAAATTCATTATTAAATAAGCAAGAAAATTTATTGGCAATATTGTATATTTTAACATTTTTTAAAGTTAACGGGATTGAGCAAAATAAAAACAAAGCATTTAAATTTACAAGCTAAATAAGCTATTATTTTACTTTCTTTGCCTATTTCTGAATATTTCACAAAAAACTAAATAAAAATTAAATTATATATAAAAAATTGGCTTACCCAATAAAACGAAATTCGCAGTTAGTTAATTACCGACCTCAAATTCTTTTTTATWTCAAATTTAATTTAAAAAATAATAAAAAGTAACTAAATATATTTAAAGAAAAAATTCTAAGGTTTTTGGAAGTTCTAGCGGAGTGCCACGACAATTCAGCCATAGCATCGTACACGGCCAATTATTTCTTACTTAATCAAAACAAATACAAAAAGCAAAAGACCGGGTGGGGAACGTTACGATGACTTCCTGTGCCATGCTGTGTAGTTTTAACGCGGCAACGAAGAGACGTGTTCAGCGTCAAAAATTATAAAATTAAAACCTTAATAACAAAAAATAAAAATAACGAATAATATTGTTTTTTATGTTTTTAAAATGATTCACACTAGTGTTTGCGTATATCTTTAGTGCCAGTGTGTACAAACAATTATATTACAGGTATTATAATATAATTATACTACATACTACATAAAAAATAATTTAGTAATATTGGTTTGAACTAAATCGAGTTTGTTTAAAGTTCAACTAATTTATAAACTTAAATATTAAAAATAATATAAACATCTCTTGGAGAGTTTTCTGAATTATTGACTTCAATATGTTTGTTGACCATTTCTCACAGATGGGCATAACTTGTATAAAAAATGTTCCAGGTAAAAAATTTTATAAATTTATAAAATATTTAAATATTTTTGATAGCCATCAGCAAATATCGCTTATAAATTGAAAAAATCAATCATTTAAAACAATTATTAATTTGTTTAATTAAAATAATTATGAGCTCTCCTTAATTAATCCTCTTGTAATAATAATCGAAAGCCTTTTCCCTTTTTAGTTTTGGATTGGACTTTTTGGGCGGGACAGTGCCACACATATATCAAATTTAAATTTAAAAAATAATAAAAAGTAACTAAATATATTTAAAGAAAAAATTCTAAGGTTTTTGGAAGTTCTAGCGGATGCCACGGCAATTCAGCCATAGCATCGTACACGGCCAATTATTTCATACTTAATCAAAACAAATACAAAAAAACAAAGTGTTTATAGAAGTCAACACCAAAATCTGTTATATAAAGAATTTATAATAGTGATCATTTAAAATAAAAAAATTTTAAAAAACGAATAATTTAAAAACTAATTAAATCAATGAAGATTTGGATTCGATTGCGCTATTATATTGTAAACATTATCATGTTTTACTAAGAAATTCAAACAAAATAAATAACTTAAGCTAAAATATTAAATCAATTCAATGCAATAAAGTTTATCTCATCAAGCCATCATCAAAGCATAGAAATTAAATAAACAGCTGTAAGATTAGAGCAAAGACAGATGATGCAGAGTGTTATATATAAATCGACTTTTGCTTAAAAAAAAATTTAAAAATTTGTTCTTGAAATACATTGATCTCTAGACTTATGGAATTTGAATTCCAACTCCGATTGGTAAATTTATTTATTAGCTTTGTCATATTATTTTAATTTACACTTAATTATTTGTCATTTATCTGCATCTCAAACGTCACAGTTTGAAAATTCCTGTTTTTGCTAGCAAGAAAAAAGGATGACAAAGAAAATATTAAAATATTTAAACATATTTATAATCATTGTAAACATGAAAACTATATAATTTAAATTAATTCAAAAATTAAAATTAACATAATATAAAAATAATTTAGGAACTTATATAAAGAAATTTTACTCAGAAGATTAAAAGAAAGATAGCTAAAATATAGATAAAATAATCAAAGAAGATATTTTAAAGCAGATGTATTAATTAAATATTCTTCGCGACAAAATCTTGGATAAAAAAAATGAAATTGCTATTTTTTAAACAAAATAAAAAATTTTTTAATGATTTAGAATGATGTAACTTAAAATATTAATCCGCTTAATAAAAAATGAATAAGGGAAAATATTAAAACGGTCTTTATACTTAATTTTATTTATCACTTAATAAAAAAGTAACCTTGAAACTTCTCATTTTATAAAAAACTTGGATAAATTATTCATTTTAGAAGGAGCACGCTACGATGCAATTCACAAATTAACGACAGAAATCAATTTTCGCATTCTTTTTTTCTACGGACCAATTAAATTTATTTTTAGCAAAACCCATAATAATTAATTCGATACAAATGAAACAAATTATGGGGCAGAGGCTGAAAAAAGACCCTTATAAATTAATAACCAAACTTTAAATTATATTAACATTTTAAATTTTTTTTGGAAAGAAACTCGCTTTTAGTAACTTTTTCAAAAAATTATTAAACTTAAATCCGTTAAATTATCCACAAAGTTTAATTTTAATAAGTCTTCTTTTATTGCTTTGTTATAAAATATTAAATTATAAGTAATTATTGATTCAATTTAAGTCTTACATTATTAGAAAGTCTTACTTTGCCAGCCGCTTTATAGATGAAGCCGGCCGTGCTATTTCCATTTCAAAGTCTTGACAAATCTTTGCATAAGGAGGATTGGACTGGCCGGCGGAGGACGACGGCGTGTTTTGTTTATCTTGTTCTTACTCCAAATAGGGGTATTTAATTTTAAGTTTATTATTTTTTTAATGTTATTAAGAATATATGTTGCGTCTTTAGTGCTTTATAAAAAGAAATATTTAAATTAAAGTTTTAATAACTAATAAAATAAAACATCATTTAATATCTCTTAGATTTTCTTCGATGTTGTCAAAATTTTGAGATGACTCTGCTTGTGGCTATGTTCATATGCAGCCAAAGCAAGGGTGTGGTCAGCCTCGTGGACTGCCGTAATTGTTAAAAGTTTAATTAATTCAATAACTTTCATCATTGATTTATTGGGAAAAAACTTTCTGTCGCATATATATTTTAATCAGTATTTTTCTAGGACTTTAAATTCATTCATTAAACTACTTATAATAATTTTTAGTTTCTTAATATCAAAATTTATAAATATTAATTCAGTTTTATGCTTTCATATCTTTGAGGTTAAGCCCAATGGGCTCGGTCACAATGTGTTAGTTGACAACCATATATTAAATTAATTTTGAGCGATTCTTGGGCCCTCCGCGTTAAATTATGCTTTATTATTTCTTTAGTAATTATTAAATATAGATTAGTATTGAATTTGTTTGTAATTTAATGTAATTTTATTTTTTATTTTTAACAAGAAAATTAAAGTTTTAAAATATTTTTTGAATCATCCGTTTACTAAAATTTAAAGTATTTATTTTGGCTTTATTATTTATCCAGCCTAGACGAAGCAGTTGAAATAAAAGATAAAACAAAATTAAGAGTTGGAAGACAAACGCGCAGGCAGATTGTTTATTAATCTAATTGTTATTTAATTCTTTGTAATTTATAATTATCTGATGGTATCTTTTTTATATTGCATTTATTAATAAATTAGAAAGTTAAAAAATATTAAAAAGTTTAAAAACCCAAAAATAAACAATGGGAAAAGTGTTTCACGAAAAATAATCTTTTTAAAAAAAAAGATGGGAAAATGTCGATAATTCATTATTTAGTTTTATAATTTAAATCAGAGTGCAAGAGTACGACTCGGCAATTTGCACTCAGGACCAGCAGCAGCAGGTTGAGCAACTCTGCGTATTGTTCTTGTTGGACATGATTTGTGTGAGCACAGAATAAATAATTGGGTCTTTGAGGTCAGCGATAAAAATGGACAAACGTTACGTAATGAATTCACAATTAAAAAGAAGTTCTAAATAATTATATAAACAACCATCTCAAAATATAATCGCAAAATAAAAGTTAAATTTTGCGTGTGCTTAACCAATTTTTAACTGAGACCGGTTTAACAATTATACTAATTCGAGATTTTATTTAAATATTAAGACCAATTTTGAAACCTTTAAATTCACTGTACAGGCGCAGTAGACATGCGTGTAGAGGCGACTAATTGATAACATTATTATTTCAATTTTAATTTATCAAAAAATAATAATAATTTTTTCAAATAAAATTTCAACTTAAAGGACAACGAAGCATAATATTATTTTATATTGAATTATAACTTTTTTGTCATGCCAATTAATACACGCAACCGATAAAGGCACAGTTAGTTTACTACACATAACATTAATACTAAATACTGAAACAATAAACATCCAAAATTAATTATATGCAAAACATTAATATTTAATAGAATAACGATAAAATAGTTTGGGAGTCAATTTTTATTAAAACCAAAGTATGAAAAAATGATAACAACATAGAAAATCAAATAATGTAACTGCCGGCAATCGTCTCGGAGCTTGGGCGACTTTGCGGACTCATCTCACACTGAACAGAATGACGTCATGCTTTCCAGCAATCATGCTCAGGATTTACTTAGGCAATCGGAACCCGGTGATGCTTACCAGTGTCTTTCCAAAAACATCCTAAATAAAGATCAATTCAGCAGATAAAATTGCAGCTCAAACAACAAACAAAATGCCAAATAATTTTATTAGACAAAAGCGCATTAATATTTTGTAAATAAATAACGTAATTATTTTGGATCCGTAATAAAAATCTTTAATCAAATTATTATAAAATTAACAAATATCCGCGTCGATTATTGGCTTCACTTGTGCTAAAAAATTAATAAAATAAATATTAAATTCAAAAAAATAAATCGACATAAAGCAATTAGAAATTTTAGTTTTAAAAACCCGACAGAAGATCAAGCAAACTACCAACTGATTCTTGCAAATCGATGAGGGCGTTAGGCAAAATAATTGGTTATTATTTTCTTATAAAATTATACCTTTTGGTTTTCAGTTTAATTAATTGTTTAATTGTTGTATGCCTTGAGTATTATTATTGCTTCTTCCATTTAAAAATTTAGTTTAATAGATATACAGAATAATGAAAAATTTAGAGTTTTCATAGACCTTTTATAAATACATACCTATTACTTATTTATTCTTCTTATTAATATTGTGCATACAATTGAAAAATTGTATTTTTTTGCATATAAAAAGATTAATTATTGGCTTAGTTATTTAAATTAACTAACTTTAATATCAAATTATCTTGAAAGCATCATTGCATCATAGAATCAATATTATAAGCTTCAATAATTATTTATTTGTATTTATTTTATTACAATAATTTATGAAGCATAAAATAAAATTTATTGTTTTTAAATTCAAGGATAGTCGTCTGAAAGTGACTTCTTGGCGTCCCGATGAAACATTTAAAATTATTCAATATTTATATAAACACTTTTTTAGATTATTTTGATAAATTTTGTTTAATTTTTGAATTTCGTAGTTTAATATTAAACAAAAAAACAACCCATATTAAGCTTATCAGCATAATAGAATTGGAAAAACACCTTTGCAACTTGAACATTAATCTTCAACTAATGCTCAATGGATTGGGTTTACACCCCTGGAGAAGTGGACACTCTTCAGATGTGAAGACAAATGATAATATGTTGATTCAACTAATTTATTTTATTAAACATGTACTTTAAATGATAATATCTTGATTCAACTAATTTATTTTATTAAACATTACTTTAAATGTTATTAAACATTACTTTAAATGTTATTAAACATTACTTTAAATGATAA
>MEIZ01000082.1:16710-57499 GCA_001723225.1 Globodera ellingtonae | reverse complement strand
CTAATTTATTTTATTAAACATTACTTTAAATGATAATATGTTGATTCAACTAATTTATTTTATTAAACATTACTTTAAATGATAATATGTTGATTTTTAATAAATTATTTAAAGCGATTAAGCATTTAACGAATAATGAAAATATACAAAAAGTTAAATTTATAAATATAAAAATAGATGCTTTTGTGCAAGCAAATAAACATAATATAATACTGAATTTTCGGATAAATAAATTTAGCCATTTAAAACGAGTTAGAGTTGAATATCCAGAAAAAATTTACAAAATTGATATCTTCAATAAAAAGCTTCATGGGCATAAAGATCTTCATTATTTTGACGAATTTTTTATCTTACAAATACTTAAATGATCGAACTATTTATACGGAAACAAAGATTTTTTCTCTATATGAAAATTTACTTATTAATGCAAAAATTAAAAAATATTAAAGTTGAGATGTAAATAAATAGTTTTCACAAAAATTAAAATATTAATTTTAAAATAAATAAGATAATAAGGTTTTTATGGATTGATAATTTTATAATATTTTAAAATCCAACAGAGTCGGATCCAAATACAATTTGAAAAAACCCAATTGGAAGTATTTCAGAAGAATTCGTTCAGGTATTATTGTATAGAACGCGCAATAAAACTACGGAGAACTCATAAAAAAATTTAAACCTTTTATTTAAAGCAAATTTTCGTATTAAGGATGTGCTATTGATTCGTAAGTAGCTTGTAATTATGCGGTTGTATAAAAGCGTTCGACATTGCAATTCATATTAGCAATAAAGCTACCCTTTTAAAATATTTAAAAAAAATAAACTCAAGAATGAAAAAATTATTAAAAATTCAAATTGCTTCTTATATTAAACATAGTCAATTACTACGAATTCAAGAAAAAATGATAATGGTAAAATCTTTTTGCTAAATAATTTTATTTAATCCGATATTTATATTTGTAATGTTAAATTTGAAATCATGGTGTGGGGCGCGCATCGGTTAAATTCAAATTAATGTTAGTGAACATTATAACATAAAGCGCTTCACAACAATTTAAAAATTTGTACATTTAATAAAATTGAAATTTAGTCTTATAAGATATATAATCCTTCCTTCATTAAATCATATTAATCATTTTTTTAATTTAATTAAAAGTTAACAAAATCATATCATATTATTTAGGAAATGATTAATTAATAACGCAGTGTTCAAACTGCTACTAATTATGACAGTTTAAAAAAACAGGTTTTTAAATTTTTCATATAGGTTTTTGTTTCAAATATAGGACACCAAGTTACTGATGAGGCGCCACTCTGACATTTTTTGTTAACAAAACGTGCACAACCAAAATCTCATTGTTAATTTTTTTAAATGTGTACACAACTTTAAATTAATTTTTTATATTATTTAATTAGGCTTTATAACAATAAAAATTTAAAGTGAAAAATTATTTTTTCGAAAACCAAATGATTTGATGAATTTCAATATTGAATTGGAATATTTAAAAGTTTTTTTTACAAGCAAATTTAAAAAAATTACGCTTTTTCAAAAAAAAGGGTTTGTTTTTTAAATAAAAAAGATAATAAAATTCATTATTTAAATAAAACACAAACGTATTAAAGCCTGAAAATCGAATAAATCTTAGGTTTTAGCGAGATGGATAACCTTGTTTAATTTTTTTGAATTTTTATTCAAAAATTTTAGTATTTTTTTTATTTGATTTTTGTATTTTATAATTGCTTTTGAAGTAAAATATCCGGTTTGATGCATTTATTTGACTTTATCAAGGTATTATGTTTAGAATCGGACAGAGCAGACCATTGATTATTGTTATTAACTAGCAATTAAATTTTATTATAATTAAGTTTTGTTTTCAATCAAAGTTTTCTAAATTTACGATCGTCTTTTAATGTAATTTCAATTAGTTGTGAAGTCTAGATGCATATTTGATTTTGCAGCTGAAGTTTGAAAAAACATGTTTTTAACAAATGATTATTTTTGTATATTTATTTAAATCATCATTTATTTTTAGTTGTTAATTTTTAAAGTTTATATACGTTAATTTTATATATTATTTATGTGTTATTTTTAGCATTTGGATTTTTTGTTTTTGCGTATACTATTTAAGAAATTTCTTTTAAAATAAAGAATTTTTTTAATCGGCCTTTGGATGAGGTTCTTTGTTTAAATGCGAATTTAATTATAGCCTCGTGTAGGCCCTCGACGAAATCGTTAATATAAATATGTTGAGCATAAAAAAATATCAACGGCCAAGGTTTGAAGAGTTTATAAAGTGGCTTATCCAAACTGTCTTTACAGTTCTAACTTTAAAAAAACCTTTTACATTTATTGGACTGTGAAAAATTTTGTAAAACCTTTTAAAGAAGATTTTACAGACATCAAATTAATACATAACTTGTAACCCTAGCAAATTATTCTGATTGAAAACACACAATAAAAAAATGGCCAAAAATTCCAAAATTAAAAAATTATCAAATATTCGTAACAAAAAATCAAATAAATAGATAAATTGCAAAATATTAAATTTCTAACAGATATTCTTGTTATATATTAAATTCTAACATAATTCGAACTTTAGTTGTTTAAAGCAAGAAAGTGTACAGCTTCGTTTTTTGGTATATTTATTATTATATTTAAAATTCTGCGAAAGAACAAAATCACATAAAAATAATCAATTCAAATAAAAAAAGTTTTATTCATTCTATTATAATGAAACTTTCAAAATTTATTTTAAAAAAAGTTTTATATAAATTACCGAATGAAATAAACACAATGGAGAAAATATGTGCTTATGTCTGATGCATGCTAAATGAACACATTGACTAAATTAATTGGGAATTTCCAGATTATTATACAATAAATAAGATTTTTAAACTAAAAACAATAATTTCATAAATTGAGTAAATTAAATACTCCGACTGATTTTTTTAAATATGTGTTTTTAGTATTTTATTGATATTATTATAAAATTAAATATGAAATAAACCGTTTGGGTCGTTTTCGTAAAAACTGCCACCATGGGCGTTTCTAATGTAATCGCCTTCATCGTCGAGAGCGAACAATATTATAATGTTAGGGGGGGTGGGACAAGAAAATAATAGGTGAATAAATTATTGTGCGGCGCTTTCAATTTATTTGTCTGATCTGACGTCTACTAAATTATTTTGATCGATAAAAAATGGTTATGCACTTAATATATACATGTATATTATATTAATATAATAGTGACAGATTTACGAAACGCCCTGGCGAATTTACGAAACGCCTATGGTGGCAGTTTTTACGAAACGACCTAGCACCAAATAAAACGAACCATCAATCGGTTTGGAAATACGGCATTAAATAATTAAAATAATTATGTAAGTTAGGTTGTTTTTGAATATTAATTAATAACAAGTTTTATAATCATATTTTTGAAAAAGAAATTTGGTTTTTAAAATTTTTATTATTAAAAACTAAAGATTGTTACTTTTTTACTATTATATTTATTTTAATTTTTTCTGCAGGTTTATAAAATGTCCTATTGTTATTGCAAAAAAACTTTTTAAAAAATTATATTGCTAATATGACACGACGCTTGAGTAAAATTGACATTAATCACCTTGACAATTTCAAAAAAATTTATTTGGAAAGCTAGGGATGATGCAAATTTTTAAAGATTTACATAAAACATTATGTTAACTCTTACCCGACATAACATGACGCAGCAAATCATTAAATCAATTTTCATTATGTATTATCTTAAAAATATTAGCATAAAACAATCATTTATTCATAAAAATAACTTACTTAATTATATTTATGTTTACAATTATTTAAAAATTAAAATATTAATTAATGCATTATATCAAAATTTTAATCAAAATAGTATTAAACAAAGACTATTATTGATAATTAATGATTCTAAGGTTACTTTTGAAAAAACTACTCGTATATTCTAAATCAAATTTTCATGCGGACCTAACACTGCTTTACAAAAATTTATAAAAATGATTGAAAACCCCAACAAAGTTTATTTATTAAAAAAAGTGATGAGCGTAAAATTTTCTTTTTGTTACTTTCAATAATTATGTTTAACAAAATTAATAAGATATTATTTGCTGACTAAAAACAACAAAAATTTGCAATTCCGTCGGTTTTACCTGCAAACCATTTCAAATAAATGTAAATAAAACTATTACATATAAATAAATATCTCATTAATATTATAAATGACGGAGCGAAAAACTTGCATTATTTATTTAATAATCGTCGTCTAACATTGCACATAACTTTTAAAATTTTAGAGTCGGGTTGGCACTTGATCACGAAGCTTGCCTTTTATTTTTAACAATTTTAATAAAAAAAATTTTTTTTTAATCTATGCGTTGTGTGAGGGGACATCATTCTCATCGGATATAAAAACAATTGTTACATTTTAAACGAGTAAATTTAATATTTTATTGCAATACCCTAATTAGATTTTTCGGTTGAAATAATATATATTTAAAATTTTTTTTTGAGTCAATTTTTTTCTTCTTTCGTATAAACGCAATATTATTGCGCTAGAAATATAAGCTTTATTTAATGTTTATCTTGTAAACTTTAAAATTAAGATTGAAGTTAAGTCTTGGTGTCTTACTTGTTGTTTTGCTTGCCCTCCTCGGCCACATACTAGGCCATATTCCTTTTTAAAACATTTGAACGCCATCTAAGCAAAATTCACACTTTCAAGAAATGGAGAATTGGCCTTTTTCAAATTTTTATCTTCACATCTTTAAACGAATTTTTCTTTTTTGTGCACGTGACGTTGTTTACTTTTTGGATGCGAGTTAGACCAATGACCGGCGTTTTAATATGCTGATATAATCTCGGATGTTAAGCAGTCTCCGTTGTTTGGCAATTTACTCGTGCCGATTTTCAACATAATCATTTAAATTGTTACGGATATTAATTGATATGAATAGTTTTTTATCCATATTTTTATTTTATTGTTTGAAGTTTGCGATTAAATAAAAATTATAAACCACATTGTGTTCATATATCTAAACAGCTCCACCGTATCAAATATTGGTATTTTATGAATAGCCATCTTTGTTATATACTGCCAAGGTTATATTAATTTTATTAATAATGAATCGTTTTAATATTAAGATTTTATTCAATACTTTTTAAACTTTGAATTCTGAACATTTTAATTCTAAAATATATATAAAATGTAGACTATTGTATGTTTTGTTATTATTGTTTGAATTTTATTAATTTACAAATTCTTAACAAATTATTATTTTTCCGAACTTTATGGAACGAGTTTGCGTACAAGGCGCATAAAAATCCAAATAAAGTCAGGCTCGTTTTCCTGCAACCTGTCTCTCCCTATTTATAAAGACACTTGGGCCAATTATGCAGTTTGATTTTTATTTTTCATTAATATAGAAGTAATTCTTTATATGGCAATCTTTTTGTAAAATATTAATTTTTTCAGCTTATTTGACAATTTAAATTATGGTTAAAATACAAATTTTTTATTGCATTAAAATAATAATTGTTTTATGTTATGCCATAATTTCGTCGTCGAATGCTGTAGACCAGGTTTTGGCGAGGCAGGCGCGCAGTTTGGGGATTTTTATTTTCTTATTTCCAACAATTCTTCCTCGGTTTATTTTTCTATCGTTTCTGGTAACGCATTTTGTTGGATTTTGAACAATAGTTTACTGGGGTTTCTTTAGTTCGTTCATCATAAGCAACCCGTAATCGAACGCAAATAATAATTGTTAATTAGTTACATTTTGTCATAAATATACTATGACGTCTCAAACACTGTTGCTTGCACGTAAACCGTGCGTGCAAATTTAAATCTTCTTATAATTTTAACACATCAACCGTCGCAAATATTACGTTGTTCAAAAACGTTGATTTCCAGCAGATATTGATTCGCCTGATTTCTGATTTTAAATCAATTTTTTATAATTAAAATTTTTGTTGTGTAACTCGTTGTCATCTAGTCAATGCTTTGTTTAATTTATTTTTAAAAATAATAAAGCATATAATAAGCTTATTAAATAAAGACCAGAAAAAAACATTTTAATTAATATAGAATAAAAATGTGATTGTAAACACAATATCCAAATTCATTAGTAAGTAACGAAATAATACTTAAATAAATAAGTTTTAAAATGCGATTTAATAAATAAAAATTGCAAGCAAAATTTAAAATCAATTAAAAAAATTATTATTAAAAATGCTATGAAGTCATTATTCTTTTTTTAATATTCAAAATTTTATTAAAAAGATAAATATCTAAATGATCTCATCGGAAATCTGAATAAAACAAAAATTATTTTTTAAATAAAGAAACAATAATTTAAAAATTAAAAACAACGCTAAAATAAAGGTTTCGAAAGTTATGCCATTTAGTTTGGTCAAAGGCTCTGTACACTCATCTGAATTGATTATTTCTGGTTCCAATTCCTGAATTTTAGCATGGGGATCAAACGGATTGACTCACGGATGAATATTTCATTAATGATGTTTATAATTATATTCAACAAGGTTTATTAAAAATAGCACTTATGGCACAAATATAAATTATGGTGCCAGCCGCCGAGAAAATTTTGAAATTTTGACTTTTTTTTTGCCATATTTCCACACTTGCCATAAAATTTTCAACTGTGTTTCTTGTGCTGAAAAAAAAATCGATTTATCTTCTATAACTAAATCTTTTTTCCTTTTGATTTGAATGTTTAAAATAACAAAAATTATATCTTTTGAATATATTAATATTTATTTTCTTGTTTCTTTCTACAAATTCACATATTATCTCAAATTCGTCTAAATTTTGCAATTAATATATTTAATTTTCTTTTTCATGAATGCCGATTATGATATTGGTTTTAGAATCAAATTAGTATATTTATTCAAATTTTTAAGGCACTTTATTTTGTTTTTATAACTTTTTTTAAATGTTGAATGAATTTAAATTCTTCTTTTTTTATCTGCATTCTTCATCTTCGATTTTTTGGTTTATCTATTCATTAATTTTTGTCTGTATTTATTTTTTGTAAATGGTATGTAGTCAAAATTGTTTGCATTGGTCTAGTTGCCCGCTTTTGCGTTTTTTAATCTTCCAAACTCGTTACATGTAGAAATTTCGCGTAGGTGAAATTCGCCGTTTACGGTGAGCAAAAAGGCTGGAAAAGATTTTATAACTTAGATTTAAAACATATAATATTTAGCTAAAATGTCTAGGTGAAATTATTGTTTTTATTTCAATCCAAAATAATAGAATAGTAAAACTGGCATATACATTTAAAAAATTAACCCTCTATTAAATTTAATTAAAATGTTTTTTTTACAATACATATTTTTAAATACTTGTAATTTTAATTTTATAATCATGAAGAAACTACTGATAAGGCCGCACTACATCTCCGACAGCTGCACGTCATGTGGTGCACATTGATGATAGTGTGGTTTATTAATTATTTGTTTACAGAATAAAATTAATATTTAATCAAATTTGTAAAATCTTTTGCTTCCTTTCAATGTCCAATCTGTCAATACGTTGATTGCATCAAAAAATCACAATTCTTTTGCAATAAGATTTCTTGTGTTTTTGTTTACATTTTAATTTTTTATTTATCTTTTTGATAATTAAAAGATTAATTGGCATATACAAACATTGAAATTAAATTTTTGGTACATATATGTAAATGCTTCATAGTTGTGCAAAGCTGTTTTAGTTACTTGTTTTATGCCATCATTAGGGGTGTATTTTTTCCTTTTTTAAACCGAAACCGTAAAACCGGGGGCCCCGATTTTTGGTTAGGCATGGACTTAAGGTCTAACAAAAAGGTGGTTTAATTTTTTTTAGATTGAACTTATAAGCAAGAATGTTTACGTTATATTGAATAAAAAATTATTAGTAGATATACTAGTTTTCATTAAATTTAGTTCTCAAGTACCATACATAAATTCAAAGTCTTTTGAACCGGCGTCAATTAAATGTTTATCTCTTTGGTTTTGAGGTAAATTTATTACGTTACGTGCAAGATAAATGAGTTAACAATTTATATTTTATGCTAGGAATTTTTGATTTTCGATTAGCATATTTTAGTTTAAAAATATTTTTTCAAAGACAATATGTTCAAGGTTGAAAACAAGAGGGCGTCATCAACTGAGACCTTAATTCGGTCAGCAAGACCATGGCAAATATTCTAACTTCATCTCACGAAAATGAAGACATATAATCAATAAATCTGAAAAGTATTTAAAATATGGGGTTTTATTCAAACGAATATTCAATGTATTATTAATTTGATAGCTTTAAATGAAGACTTAAATCTACATCGGATAAACAAATAAAAATACTTTGATTTCAAAAACTTAAAGAAGATGTGAACAAAATGTTTGAAATATTTTTTTAGAAACATCCCTTTTAAAACAATAACTACAGCAATAATTGTAACCAACGACGATATTCAAAACCCTCTACGGTTTCCAGAAGAATATCCAAAAGCACGGAAGGAATCGGATTTAGAAAAATGTATAAAAGAAGAAAGTTGGATACATCTTCAAAAACCAAAAATACAACAACGATAATTCCAATGATAAAGATAATAGTTCAAAAACTGTAATTTTGACAATTATTACTATATTTTCAATATTCAATATCGGTAATAACGATATTTATTTACTAATTAAATTTCAAATTAAAAGAAAAATAATTAAAAAAATAAATAAATAAATCATTTTGTAAATTGCATTTGATTTTTAAGAACTAAAAATAAATCTAAAAATGCCCAATAAAAAGACTCAAATAGCGATACCTATTCAAGCCTTCAACTTCGGCACACAGATGAAGGAAGACCCCAAGAGAGCCATATTAATTTTGCCATTTCCAATAATATTAAAATGTTTTACGAATTCATAATTGAATAACAAAAATGAAAAAATTAACGCTATTTTTTTTTAGAGGTATATTAGAAACAATAATTAAAAAAAATAAGTTTACTATAAAAATTTCTGTCTATTTTAAAAAACCAAACATTCCGAAATGGTTTTATTGAAAAAGGTGGTTGAAACGAGACAAAAGATTAACTAATATAAAATGAGTGAAAGAAATTTATGATACACAATTAACTCACAATTAAATACATTCATAATACGCGAATAAAGTTAAAATTAATTTTACGGCGCTGATCATCGCTAACAAAGTTGTGCTGTATCATAAAAACAATCTACTACTAAACTTATTTTTTATTTAATAAACAAAACATTAAAAACAAAATTCGTTGCACAAACCCGTGCAATCCCATTTTAATTAACAAAATAAAATTGCATTTGTCTTAATTTGGACAGCACTACAATCAATAGATTTTTAGATCAACAATTAATAATAAGAAAAGCGATAATAAAAGTTGAAATTAAAAAAAATTTAAATAGCTTGCAAACATTTAAAAAAGGCATTTTTTAATTATATTTTATGATTCTCGCAAATATATACTCAATTTTATATATATCAAGTAAAAATAAATATAATTTAAATGATTGTTTGTCTGATCCTGCGCAGAAAGTGTACATGATTAACCAGAATTGCAACGATAACGGTCCGATTTTGGACTCCACAGAACGTTCGAGCTCGAAGAGTGCATTATTTTTTATAAATTTTTATTTAAAAAAAAACACTAAAAAATTAATGTAAAAATAATAAATTACAGATTGAAGAGTGTCAAGCGGCAATTCAAAATAAACAACAGCATCACCAGATTTACAAAACTTTTCAGAAAGTGTAAAATTATAAAATTTTGATTAAATATGAATCAGTTAATACTTATGTAAATTTAAAAACGAAAATGTAATAAATGCGAAATTTAATAAGGTGGAATCTAGAATACATTGCATTATTTAAGTGATATCGAACAAAATCGCCCTGCCTTACTGCAGATTGCAAAGATATCGACAACAAAATCGCCCTGCCTTACTGCAGATTGCAAAGATATCGACAACAAAATCGCCCTGCCTTACTGCAGATTGCAAATTTTATTTATGCAATATTTTTAATAATTGAATATTGAAACAATGGACCGAGATTTTTACCTATTTAAAAACCAAACACACACAATCATTAACATTGAAACCCATTTAAAAAATAACTGCAAAACGATGATAAAGAACTATCAAATCTACATTTTTAAATATAAATTTTGAATAATTCATTGAAAAAATTAGTGGTTGCCAAATATCGCAAAATAATTAATCGGTGATAATTAAAATTTTTCAGATAAAACTTTTAATTTTTATAATAAAATTATAAAAAAAGCCTAATTTAAAATGATTCCAATTTGTCAAACAAAAACACTCAGAAAGAGAAATAACTCAAATTGTCAACAACAATAATATTATTAAAACGTTGAAGGCTACGTCGATACGCTTTTGGTCAGAATGCCAAAGGCACTACTCTAGCTCGCTGCACGCAGTTTATACGTCTCTATAAGTGAGTGGCAGGCAAACAATATCGTCAACGAAACAAAGAAACCAAGATAATTCAACTCTATAAAACGCTAAGATATTTGTAAACCAATATAAATTAACAAATAAGTTTTGACGTATGAAATATTGATGCTAAATTTTTTTGAATGCTATTTCTGAGCTTAACAGCCTAATCTTAATGACAACCTTCAAATTTTTAAAGTAAATTTTTWAACATTAAAAAATGCCATATTATTGTTTAACATCACTGCAAAACTAATTGATTAATCTCGATGATAATGGATTCATAATATTAAAATAAGTTTAAATACCTAAACCATAAAGCCAAGAGCAATCTTAAGATTTTCTAAACTGCATCCGGTGTCTAGGAAATTTATTGACCAATTTTTGCATGTAGCGTCATGAGTTAAAAGCGTTTTCAATTCCAAAAAACTAAACACGTTTACATAGAAAAATAAATAAATAAAAATTATGTTAAATTATTCGAACACTAAAAATTTATCCAAAAATGCATAAATTACTAAACCTGCAAAAATAATCATCTGCAACATCATCGAAGAAACTAGCCTGACTGCCACAATAAAAAATATTTATTTAAAACATAATCATGGCACTCAACTCATAAGGAAATTTGAAAATTGTTTTGGCTTGAAGAAGGAAGAGCTGAAGGATTAAATGCACATATTATTAACAATAAATGTATTTTGGGAATTCTAATATTTAACTTGTATATCAAAGGATTATTAAGATAATGGTATAAGTTCATTAATAATTAGTAATATTTCTGCGCCACTTGTGCTCGCAATGATCGGCATGAAAATGCCATAGAAATATTCTCGTCAGTCCTTGATACAAAGGTTGCTGGCATCCTTTTACCAGACATTAATATTACATTTGTATAATTTATCTTTTAATGCGGCAAGGGATCTCGAATCTTTCTCTACCATTGTGTCCCAAAGGTTTTATAACAAGCTTATATTTGGGACTTAATTATACGTTGTCTTCTATGGGCTGGAGGCTGAGAGGAGTTTTTAAGGGGGTGTGTGAAAAGGGACTACGAGCAGGACGTTGCTTTTTAACTTATACTGGTCCGTAACGCTGTAGTTCATCTCCTCCTTGTACTCTCGGAAAAAGGTCTAATGGGGGATCGGGTATGGTTTCTTTTCAATTATTAGGGGTTTATTAAATCTTCTTCTTTAGAATTCTTAGGTCTTAAACCCTTGCCATTAATTATTTCTTTTTCTTTATTTTCTGACTTTATTTACTTATTATAAATTTCACCCTCTGACAAATTTTCTTTAATTTCTAATTGATATTTTTTTGCTCACGTTGGAGCCAAATCAAGATATTTTTCTCTTATTTTTGGATCATTAATTTTGTTGTGGTGGCCATGGACAATTCACGGATCTGCTGAAAATCTTCGCAACAATTAATTTTTGCATTCCACAAATTCAACAGCATTTAAGCTTGGGAGATTATATTTTAAACATAAAGCAAATCAATAAAAAATCTATTATATCCATTGTGGCTACACGTTAATTTTGATTAAATCTATAGAAAAAAAATGATAAGAATGCTCTAATTTTTTGATTGTATAATAATGATTGTTATATTCAAATAAAGATAAAGAATCTTGTTGTAACTTTCAAAAAGCCTGTCCGACAAAATCAAAAGTTAGTAAAAATTTAAATGTGTTTTCATTTTTAAAGTTTAATTAAAAAGAATAAGAAAGGTAGACAAATTTTCGCAATTCATATATGGCGCCGTGTCTAGGCGGGAATAAATTAAAAAACGATTTGAACATCTGAATATGATATGCAGAGCTCAAGACATCAGAAATTAACAATTTTTATTAAATAAAATATAATTGATCAAAAGATTTAGTCAAATGAAATTTAAATTTTTTTTACAACATCACTACGAATATTAAGATAAATGTTAAAGGTTAAAGTAAAAATGTCGGGCCTACCAATCCTATTTGGGGCAAACGGCAAAAATACTAAAATATGCTTTCTAATTAAAAGAGAAAAAATAAATAAAAAACTACAAAAAATAAACAAAATAAAAAATTATCTCTGAAAAATAATAAAGCCTCAAAAAAAAATTATTTAAGGCAATAAATTAAAAAAAACTATTTCTAATATAAAATTTAAAAAACGATTAGAATCTGTTATAAAGGGTTTTACAATAAATCTTTTGTTTGTATTATACAAGATTGTTAATATTTGCAGATAAAAGATGCTCTGTCAATGCTGCAAATAATAAATATTGGTACTAACAAAAATGGAAAAATTAATGAAAAAGTAAAATTTCGTAGCTCTCTTTGGTCTCAGATCCATTGGAATGCCAGAGTGTTCTTTCTTTTAAGGTTAATGAACCCGGTAAGAGCCATATTACTGAGACATTTTTAAATAAATATTAATGTATTATCTTCTTATTATTAATTTTCTTTTATTTTTTTTTGACATTGACATTTAAATATGTTTTTATGGAGAATTTGGAAAATTTTGTTTTATTGTCATTATTTCGTGATAATGATATTTTTTAAAAATAATATTTCATTAGTTTCTTTTTGTTACGGTTTTTATTGAATGCATTGCGATCGTAACCGATGGAAAAAAGCCGGCATAAGAGCTTGAGGGCCACGCCCACTTAGCGTAGTTAATTTGATTGCTGTTAAATTGAATATTTCATTTTGACTTCCGCGCGAGCTTTTTTAAATTCCTCGCTCAGTTAAATTAATGCAAATAAGCCACTCATATTTACGTCATCTTCCGGAACTGCATGGTTATCTATTCATAATATTTTACTTTTAAAACTTTATTTCTCATTTTATTTATTTGTATCGCTTGGTGCTATATTGTTAATTAAATTTGTTGTGAGTTAAATGTTTATTCATTAAAAGTGTTTTCAAAGAGAAATATTTTGAGATTAATTTGATTTGGAAAATTTTCAGCCATTCAATAATTGCCTTTGATTCTTAGCCTTTTGAATTTTAACTGTAGTTTTGATTAAACCGCCGCACGCTTTGTGAATTTTCCTTTATATTGTTTATACATTTTATTATTATTTTTTGGAATTTAGCTTTGAGATTTACTTATTTTTTTCTTTGACGGGCAATAATAAAAAACCCGGTACTATTGGAGTTGGTATCTGCTTGTCCAATTTTAAAAATATTTAGTTTTGATATAAAGATGGTTATTTAACGTAATATTATAAGACAACGTACCGCCGTTCAGCCTAATCGTATTTTATATTTACGCTGTTTAATTGGTTTATCTTTTTTGATAAATAGGTAAGGCTTTTCGATTTGCAAAAATTAGTTCTGTATGAATATATTTTAATTTTAGTTTACTTATAAATATGCAACTTTGTTATTATAAAACTTGTCATTAGTTTGGTTAGCGCAAATAAACTATTAATTATTACAATTTCATACATAGAGCAAAAATTTAACATTTTCAACAACGAATAGACCTATTTAATAAAAAACGAATTACTAAACCAACAATGATAAAAATATTATTATGTTTTTTCGTTGGATGTAAGCATGATAAACAGAAATATGAATATATCATCTATATTTGGAATAAAAAAATTGGATAAAATAGCTCATTGATAAATAAGAATGATGAGCCTTCATTAAAATGGGTGATTGATTAAAAAAAATACCGTGTTGTCTTGAATATATTAATAATCCATTAAAGTAAATTTAAATTTTTAAAAAACTTACCAATTAATTGTTAGCAAAAATTAAAAATTAAATTATTTTTACACTTAAAGAAAAAAATCGCGTTTTTTCTAACCCAAAATTAATAATAAACTATCAAAATTTTGTAAAAGAATAATTTTTCTCATATTTTATTTTTGTCGGACAAAAAAAATTATAAATTAACAAACAAAAAAATTTACATCTATTTGAATAAATAGCAGGAAAGTAGATGTTGTTTGTAAAAATATTTCAAAATTTAGCGATAAAATACTAAATCAAAAAAGATTATTTAATTCAAATGGATAAATGATAAATAACAAAATCAAATAAAAATATTAAATGGCAAATAAATATCTGAAACCAGGATATATACGTCCAGAGCAATTAGAAAATGTAATAATCAAAAGAAAACAAATTAGCTAAAAAAAAGATTCAAAATAAATAAACACAATTAATCATAATTCAACTTAAATATATCCAAATCGAAATATCTTTCTGTGCAAAATTCTCAACATCCAATTGCTAAATTAAAAGAACAAGGTTATCCATCCCTACACATCAAAATAAAGTTAAAATATTAGCTTACATTTTATTATGCTTAAACCTTTTAATAAACCATTTAAAAATAAAAACACATAATCCATTGAGAAAGATGATATTACCAAGCAATCTTTATAAAGAAAATAACTGGATGAGTCCGTATGGCATGAATCTAAGTACATCTGTCAAGAATTATCTCGCAAATCTTTATTGATTTTATTTAGCCCTTTAATAACTTATTAGAAATTCAATTATAAAATTTGAGCAAAATCACTCTATTACTTAAAAAGACACAATATGATATCCGCTTTTAATACTATTACAAATTATTAAAGCTTCTAAATAAAATTTTTATGCAAATTTTAATTCATATTTACTAAAAACCAAAACAGCAACGGCGAGTCGGACACTTTTAATTGTTTGGTCGCATATTTTTATTACCATAAAATTATAATTGTTAAGTCGCTAAAGGCCAGAATCATAAAAAAATATATAAAAAACGATCTTTAATAAATCTACTCAACACATCAAAATCATTTCAAATAGATGTAAATACGATTTTTTGTCAAGAATAAGAAAAACATTGAAAAAAATATAAACATCTTAAACGGATAAATAAAAAATTAAAGCTTTAAATCTTAATAAAAAATTAGTAATTTTAGTTTACAAATGCGATGCTATAGGTACGCAAAATAGACTAGATGTTGTCAAAAAATTAATTTATTCGTAAAATAAATGGAATTTGTTTAATACAAAAAATTTTAACAACCCGTTGCTTACTTTAGAGCTAATCTCATAAATTAGAATCTTGATACAAAATAAATTAAAGCAAAAAACCATAAAATTAAACCAAAAGGTCATTAATTAATGAAAGGATAGCAAAATACCTTAAAAGGATCAATAAAAGAAAATAAAAAATGGCGTGTTTGGAAAGACTCGAGGTAATTTTCAATCATTCCCCTTTTCTGTCCCTCCATCCTTATCCCAAACAGCCCACTTTAGGGCTAAATTCTCCGTCTACAATGCCGCGTCTGACCTATTGCTCGCCCGAACGTCGGCCATATGTTCGACCACCGCTATTGGACTTCCGGCTGACATTAAACTCTCAGTTTTCGACAGCCCGATCCCTTTAATTATATAAATAACATTTATTATTCATTAAAATACTTTTAATTGAAAAAATAATAAAATAAAACAATATCGTCCGCTCATTTTTCCTCTAAATCGCAGATAATATGTGCTTTTAAAATTATCTATTTATATTTGAAACTTTCAAGTTGGTAAATAAATATTATAAACGTTTATAAAAATGTTTAAAAATTTTTTCATAATATTTATTCTTTCTTAATATTTCATTCACTTATAAATTAAGCATTTAATAACTAACACAATAAATAGTGGTTATCTATTAATTTAAAATAAATTATTAATTTAATAATTAAATTAACTTAAACGAATGGCTAAATATTTTTCCCAAAAATCAAACATAATATGCAATAAATTGCATTACGAATAATCCTTTAAATATTACTTCGGAGAGCATTCACTTTTCAAACACTTTTTTTGTTTAACGAAAATAAATTTTTATATAGAATAATGTAATTGAAAGAAATAATTAATCTAATTTGATAACACTGATTTTGGTTTTAATTCAATTAAAGTATAATTTTATCAAATTTACTTGCAACGTGCCGGCGGCTCCGGCGGCGCGCCCAATCTCACCGTCGGTCAGCTACGTAAGGCGGCCTCAAGACCGGCCGAAGACGATCACGAAAAATAAGTAAAACATTAATAAACACAACATTAAAAAAATCATGTTAGCCTCGGGTATAATAACATTAAAAACACAATGAATAAAATAATTAAAAAAATAAATTTTAAAAAAAAGTTCATTCTATTGATTAAATTATAATTAAAATATTATAAATAAAACGGTGTGCAGGGCGAAATTAATTTTGGACCACCACATTGCGCGGAACCAATGGTCTTTTAAATTAAATTAAAGAGTTATATATAATTACTTGCCTTAAAACACTAACACTGATCTTATTACAAATATTATTGAATCCAAAAAGATGCTGATTATTTTAAAATATTTAATCAAGAAATATGATTAAATAAGTTCAGCGTATCAAACACAAATAAAAACTATTAAAAAATGCAAATGTTGATCGATTGGCAAATTTTATACAGCCTTCCAATATTGAGGATTAATTTAAAATTAAATATTTTAATATTATAAAACATACAAAGGCATAGATTTCGCAAGCTTTTGAGTGGGCATAAAAACCAAAAAATAATATAATTTTAAAATATTATCCAAATTTATAAAAAATATATCCGAAATAAGATACGCATTTAGATGCACTAAATACATAGATTTAAGATAACATTATTAGCAGTAAATTTTAAAAAAGTATAATAAATGCGTTGGAGCGTCGTGCCCGCAATCATCGGGGTTTTAAATAGAAATATTGCTACAATTCATTAAAAAAAATTAACAGAAATGGACGACATCCCAAAAACCTCGATGGGACTATACTGGAGAATTATAAAGCACGTATGCTCATTAAAATACTTGATGGAATGAGAAAAATTAATCTAGATGAAATAATAAAACGCATAAAAGATTAAGATTGCATCATGATAATGAATAATAAATAAAAATTCACATAAATAAATTAATAAATTCCGCCAATAATTACATAAATTCAAAACCGCCATCTAGACATTAACAAATTTTCAATCTAATAAACTTTCACAAACCATAGAAATATGGCATCTTAAAGTTTGGCTGACGTCTATTTGCATACCAGTGAATATAAAGGGTCAATGAATTAAAAATCTAAATTAACGGCCTCAGCGATTGCCTTTGCTTGATGACGTTTTGCTGGCTTGACAAACAATTCGTGCCGCAAAAGTCAAAAATAAAAAGATATTTTCTAGACAAATAAATAAATAAGTTTTCTTTAAAAACAATAATGTAAACCATAAAATCTTTATACGTGAAGAAGAACTAATCAGTTAAATAACACTAACTAACACAAGAATCGTTTAAAATAAATGATTTCATAACGTAWTAAAGAATGCTTCTTTATTAATTWCTTTATCTGTAAATTCAATACCYWTTTATTTTCAAATCTGTCAATGTTTTTGAGAACCAAGAGCGCTGCTAGTACGCAATGAACGATTCCTATCGAGGRAATAAATTTTTATCAGCTGATAATAATTATAAATTTTAAACAAGTTAAGGCGACGATTTGTGAAGTGATAGCAGAACAGCGTGGAATCAAGACGGGACATTTTGGTGTGAAGGCAGAGCTTTTTGCTGTTAAGATGGATCTTCATGATGTTAAATCTAAGGTGGACGCAATTTTGGTGTCTATCCAGAATATGGGGAAGAAATAAGCGAATTAGCGGGTGTCCGTTTGAAGTCCAGAGAAGTGCATGTAAATAAGCCGATAACTCACAAAGATGATAATTTTAGAACAAAATAGTTGCCAAAAAGCATTATTCGTTTATCAATCTTAATATTATTAAAAGAATTATTATGTAATCCGTGCCATAAATTAAAAACCCCAAAAACAAAAATATCAATTATCTAATTAAAATATTCATAATTGTAATGAGCTAAAAATTTAAGACGTTAAGCATTTAAATAAATATTTATTAAAATGCTTTTAAGCTCTAGGAAGAATTGAGGATGAAATCGATTTTTCTCTATTGATTTTATTATCATGCAAGTTTTTTATAAACTAGTATATGTAGGAGTATTTGAATTTTTTTTTAAATAATAATGTTTGTTTTAATTAGATAATTTGAAAAACAGCTTCAGAATTTWTATTTTATTCGTTTATTAAATTAGGATTTGATATTTGATTTTAGGCATATTTTTTTGAAGAAAAATGGAAAATATTACCCTTTATAATTAATGAGTTAAGCTTTGAGCCGTGAAGTTCTCTCTGTGCTACGCCGCTGTCGAGGATCCAACGCCTAGAAGTCCATTGCATGGTGGTTTATATATATATTTTTTTTTGAACGTAAAATGAGTTTGATTACATAGTTCGATTTATTGAAATAATTTGGATGGAAGCAAATGCACATTATTAATTTTATGCAAATTAAAATATTTAAAGATTCATTCATTTGTCTTTTTGTACAATTTATTCTCTTTCATTTATAGGAATTTCTCAACTAGTTATCAACATTGAGTCGCACAAAGCGAAATCAGGACCGCTACTTAGAAAATTGCATTATTACGCTAAAAATCCAGAAATTAATGTTAAAAGCTCTAAGCTTTATTAAAATAACCCATTTCTATTTAACTTTATAATTTACATAAATGAAAAAATTTACAAAAATAACTTTACCATTAAAACAATAAAAAGATAAAACAATTTAAATGAATAAATAAATCTATTGAAATATTTGATTTCAAAAGTAACTAATAAATATAAAAATACATATAATTTAATTAAAATATTTATGCATTCAATGACAATAAAGTTAGTTAATCTGGAAAATATGAGTCATGAAATATTGAAAAGAGTGAAGTCGAAAATTGATAACACGTGAGGTAAGATTGTTGTTCGTATTATCTATACGTTTATAGTCAATTTTTTCCAAAAAAAAAGTTGCCGTAGTGGACACTTCCGCAGTGCCATTTTTAAATTTTTATCTAAGTTTGCCAATCTTCAGTATTTAAATATGTAGCACTGAGCCATAAATCTAAATTTATTCAAAAAATACAAAATATTATATAAAATAAATAATAATAATATAATAAGCTAAATAAAATGTATTAAAAAAAATTTAATATTACTTTATTAAGAAAAGTAATCCAATATACGGTTTTTTCTTCAAATAAAATCATAATTAATAAAAGTTTTACAAAAAGATTGCCGTCATAATTAAATATGAAACACACTGTACATTAATTAACCTAATGAATCACCTAAATGCTGCCTACGTGGACGCCATAAAATCAATATGGAAACACAAATATTTATTAAAGAAAAGGATGTTGCTTTGAATATATATGAGTTATCCAAACATACACCATAGAAAATAAATAAGCTATTCATAATTTTTAAAAAGTATTTTGAAAGACTAAAATATAAATTATGTTATACAAAAAATTTTTTCATAAGGAGTCAATGTTTTTAAAAAAATTATTTTTAACAAAATTAATTGAAAACTGTCACAAGTCAATAAAAATGCGAAATCCACGCAAGCCCTGATATATTAAATAAGACAAATACCCGCTAATTAAATGCCTGATTGTGAGAAAAGATTTGAATCTGTTTCTACATTCTACGAATTCGTTATGGCAGCTGAACAAATTTAAACAACTCATATTATATTAAATTTTGTAAACAATAATATCCCGAAAATCTAAATTATTCAAGAAATAGAATTGCTGCTTTATATCATAAATTTAAAATTGTCTTTAAATATATTTTTAAGGATTTAAAGTTATATCTTTTATCTGGTTTAAATGGAATAAATAAATAGGCAATCTGTAATACGACTTATAAATAATAAATAAATAATCTGCTAAATAGATTTAAACGAATACTTGGATTAATGATTAATATTACTTTTCCTTTTCCTTTACAAATAACTCTCGCGAAAACAAAGCAACTTTATTATTTAATTAAAATAAATATTATTAAAAAATAAACATTGTTAAAAAGAACCTAGATTCGCTTAGATTTATACCTTAACAAAACGAATTTATTGAAACCGAATAATTTACAAATAATAAATTATGCAAGTCGTAATTTTGACAAAGCGAGATGTGCCACTTTTTCGGCACCTTCACCCCAAAAATCCTTCGGATGCGGGCGACAACATTTTGGCGGTGCGAAAATTTATTTATATTTTTAATGACAAACTTTATTCAACTTTATGATGAACAATAAATACAATATTAATTAATTCTCGTAGCCCAATTGAAGGAAAATGAGGAAGCAATTTCTGAACGCTTTCCACAAATCCGCCATTTTCCCGACTTTCCGTGCATATGTATGATAGTGGAAATAATTTCTAAAATTCTTTTCAATTATTCCCGAGTCTTTAAAAATATTTTTGTGAGTTATTTGGAAATTTTTGAAATTTCATTTTTTTGGTCTGCAATATTGGTTGAATGTTATTAAAATTCATAACTTTTCTTAAAGAAGAGCATTTTGAATGACTTTGGTGTCATAAAATGCAGAGAAAAAAAATGAATTTCACAAAAAAATTCATAACAATTTTTAGAATAGAATTTTCAAAAACTCATTGATTAAATACTTCTTTTTTTTGCTCTATTAGAAACTTTTTTTTGCTCTATTAGAAACTATTTTAGTTGAATTAAAAGTCTTAATGGAATCTGATCAAAATAATTTTTGTTTCCAAATTGCACGAAATTTCTTTTTTCGACTAAATTTGATGCGCTTGTGAATTATTACATCAATGTCATGCACATAAATAAACATCACTTTATCCATCGCTTCAGGCAAAAAAGATCTGCAATCTGGTCGCCGTTTTTAGAATTTATTAATATGCTATAAAATATATTGTTTTTAAAAAGGATTGCGGTTTTATCAAATTGGGACCTTTACCAAATGGGCAGTATTAGGACGAGCGGAAGTCTGGCACGTGGTTSAGGGAAGCTTTTGCTCAGTGCACAAATAATATTTAAAGATTGTGCGCTATTATTTGTCCTATTCAAAAAAAAGTTTCTAATAGAGCAAAAAAAAGAAGTATTTAATCAATGAGTTTTTGAAAATTCTATTCTAAAAATTGTTATGAATTTTTTTGTGAAATTCATTTTTTTTCTCTGCATTTTATGACACCAAAGTCATTCAAAATGCTCTTCTTTAAGAAAAGTTATGAATTTTAATAACATTCAACCAATATTGCAGACCAAAAAAATGGAATTTCGAAAAATCTCCAAATAACTCACAAAAATATTTATAAAGACTCGGGAATAATTGAAAAGAATTTTAGAAATTATTTCCACTATCATACATATGCACGGAAAGTCGGGAAAATGGCGGATTTGTGGAAAGCGTTCAGAAATTGCTTCCTCATTTTCCTTCAAAAAAAATAGTATAGTTTTCGAAATTTTACACAATTTTCTTAACAAAACCAATAAATATTATTACTAAAGTTTTGCCATTAATTTTTTTACATTTTCTGAGTTTTAACAATTTTTGGGCGCATTTATAAATTTTAGAATTTGGAACCGGAACCGCTTTGGAACTGGTTCCGGTTCCGCCAAAAAAAAATCCGGAACCGTTTTGGAACCGGAACCGCCATTCCCACCTCACAGCACACCAAGGCGTAATGTTCGTTGCAACATTTACTGGCCGCACGCCCCTCCCTGGGAAAGCAACTTCCCCACCCGCAATGGCATTGGTCGTGCACCAARCGTTTGCATGCRKCATTCACATTCACCAAAGTGGATTTCTTTCAAAAAAATTATAAAATCTTGTGCCAAAAATCTTACACTTAGTGGATCATCTGGTAAGACATCGACCTAAAAATAAGGTACAAATAATCATTAGAGAAAGGATTTTTAGGGACTAAAAACTGAATAGGGGCATATAATACGGGACTTAAACCCCCCAAAATAGGGCCAAAAGCCCAGAAAATGGCGAAAAGTGACTAAAAAATGTGTCCAACAAAAGCACATTGCCTAATCAAAGAATGCGGCATCCTTACCTTGGTACACTGATGGAGCGTGGACTGGTCACAGCATTTAAATGCCGTACGGTCATCCGAAAAGCTCATTTTCCATTGACAGTCGGGGCATTTTGGMGAGTCTTCAGCGAACGCGTCATCCGGCACGTAWATACAACTACGGYTCATCTGCTAAATTGGGAAAAGCATTAGCTAAGATTTCCATTTTTACATTTTCATTTTGTTGAAATTTATTTTATAAATCCAAATTTACCCATCGACAATAAGCAAGAGACTCATAGGCACAACACGAGCAGCCCAACTGTTTGGTCATTATAACGCACAATTCCCAGCCGCACATTGGGCATCCCTCTTTGTTCTCGAGAAAAAAGGTTGGCCGAACGACCCTTGGTTTATCACCGTATTTATTTATCTGCCCATAAAATGCCATACGAAACTAAATGATAAAATATTAAATACTGAATGTTTAATAAATATTGTTTAGTGCCAAAATTAATTCTAAAAATTGTATGCAAAATAGGTTATTTGACATGCAAAATAACAGCCAAAGTACCGCACACTCGACTACGGCGCCCAGTAAGTGGGGCAATACTCCGGGCTCCGAAAGAAGCCCGCGCGTGACCCGGCTGGGGGTCTTGCGCGCGCCGCGCCCGCTCCGCGGGCAGCCAAAACTGGACGCAACTGTTTCGTTTCGAGAGTTTTTCGTGACTTTTTGGGAGGTCGTGTTTCGTTTCGTAAAATGAAATTTGACTTTTTCCGTTTTGTTTTGTCGGAAAAATATTAATTTTCCGCTCTCGCAAATTTCAAAAACAAAAATAATAACGCAGCGGGATCCCTCAATTGAAATGCGGCTCGCAATGAAAAATTTTGTTGGTGAAATAATGTCAGTTTATTCAACATAGCCTTGACGTTTTGCCAAATCTTTCAAATTAAAAGACTCGATGAAGACAATCACCAATTTCAAGCGAAGTACCCTAAGAATGGGTTTTTTCCAGCAAAATGTCAAGAATATATGGTGTAGTGGTGGGTGGTGTTGGTCGAAATGGTTGTGGATGGGGGTTCGAACCCCGACCCCGGCTGTGCAATGGTTTTTATTACTTTCGGTGAGGAACAATTTATTCTTAAATTTTTTTAAATAAATATTTTTATTGGCTTTTTAAAAATTCAAAAAAATTTCCCGGCGCCCGGATATCCCCATATTCGGAGCAGTTCATTTCATTTCCCGGCAGGTTTGTTCCCCTTCTCCATGCAGAAAATTATACATGGGAAGCTTCACATTTCTCGTCCAATAAGCCAAGAACGCGTTCAAGTGAAATACTAGTCTGTTGTTTAACCAAAATATAAGCTTGCTGTTCAAAATCACAGGCTTCGGTAGAGTCAATCCGGCACGAAATGGGTGCTTTCAAACATAATTTCTTAATTTGAGTGCCATAAGCCCAAAAACAAACATTGAATCCATACTTGTCCCACAGAGTCCAATTTCTTAAAATTAAAATGAGGTTTAAAAATAAATAATTTTTTCTCTGAGCAAACCTCAAAGATAATCTTCAATATTGCTACTAGGTAATCTTTTTGTAAGAATCGATCCCTTTATAAATTTAAGATTTTCCAAAAAGGCCAAAAATAGAATAATGATTTCGCATTTTCCAAGAGCCTTTCTTCTATCAAATGCTATTCGGCAAAATAATTGAAAATTGTTACCGTTGGGTTTCCGCGAGAATATGTGGGTTCCTAAATAGTGTAATTAATTAATTTGCATTGAATTAGTAGTGGGCAGCGCCTATCGGTACCCCCGACCACCTCCCCCAGGAGTGGAGCTGAATTTTTAGAAAAAAAATTGTATTTTTGAAAATTCCTAAAATGGAACATTTTTTTTTTTGAAAAATGTCTTATTCATTAATAAACACTGCATATTTATTTTAAGTTTTTTAAAATTTTAAGTAATAAAAGCAATTAAGTTAATTTTAATGATAATAAATGTTGATGATTCCATACATTGGTAAAACGAAAATGATTTATCGAAACCTCTGTAGTTAGTCAACCATTTCAAAATTTTGTTTAATGCTATTTAATTTAATGACGATCTGTCGGGGAATGGTTGAGTGATTAATGTATTTAAAACAGCTTTTAATTCTTGAGAGAATTTATTGAATTTGAACTACGAATGAAACCGCCTAAGAAGAGAAGCCGAGTTGACTGATAGGGCAGTTTTATCGGCTAACCGAAAACCGAAACCGGTTTTTGGCAATTTTCAATTCGTAAATTTTGGAGGAATTTTTTTTAACAAATTTCGTTAAATTCTAAAATTTTCTCCGGCGTGGAAAATACAGGGGTTCTCTATCCACCCACCAAGTTTCATCCCGAAACTCCACGGACACCTGGGGACCTTCCTTTGTCAGCAAATAAAGGGAAAATGCACCCCCTAAAAAAATTTGCTTTTTATATTTTTAATTTAGAATTTTTTAACACTGCTATCTTTGGACTGCTCTTATTGGCAAACAATACTGGCTCATATGATTATTTAGTCTTTTAAACGTTTTGTTTTTATTGATAATTGAACTTGATTTTCGCATAAATGTAATATAATGTTACTTTATTACTGGAGATCGATACTCTGCATGTTAAACATTGCATAGATAAGCACTAAAATTAATTTTATTAAAAAAATAAATAATGATATTAACCAAAAATAAAATTATACAAATAATTTTTTAAATAATATTTTAAATACATACGCAAAAACACGCATGAGATCGCATCTTAATTGAGTTTATTGCAATAAAGAGTTTTTATGGCATTGTCGTTGATGTATTTGCGGAGAAGTCAAATTGTGGCTTATGCGCACGTTCCAACACGTTTAAGAATGTAAAAAAATTTAAATTTGTCTTCTTATATGTCAAAAAGTTTAATATTTGCATTTTGTATATTTATATTTTTAGTATTTTCGGGCATTTGTTTTAAATGATGAACGAATTTTATATTATTAAAATTATATTAAAATATTTTTTAAAAAAAATATATTTATTATAATGGATTTTAAAGTTTTTAAATTTTTAACCATAATCATTGCCGTTTTTAGGGTCCGAGAGCTTACTGCTGAGAATTTTTTGATGCAATTTCTGCTAAGAAATTTATCATCTTGTTAAGTATTGGGTTTTGTGATTTTATGACACTAAAATAATTAAAGATCAATAAACTTTGAACAAAGTCATACATTTTTTTCTTCGCGCTCAAAGATCACAAGATTTAACTTTTTGAACATTCTTCATTGAGTCCTGTACTATAAGGTTTGCAGTAAGACCGGTAAATAAAATTTGTGCTGGGTCGTTTCGTAAATTTCGCCACATATATTTTATGAAGTAATTTCATGCTTAGCACTATAAAAAAAATGTTAAAGCGGGATTATTTATCAACCCCCTTCGAGGGGGCGGGAATATTAGAGGGGTGGGATTATTAGAGGGGGTGGGATTATTAGAGGGGGTGGGATTACAAGAGTGTTTACGGTAGGTATGCAAAATAGTCTAATATTTTAGTCAGAGAAACCTGCTTACAATATTATTTATAAAAAACTTATTAAATTAAAAGCATTTATTTCATCTCACTGAGCTCTGTCGCTAAACCCCTTTGTGTCAGCGATGAGTACGGTGGGGTTTTAATGCAAAATAGTCAAAAATATTAATATTTTAAAATTATGTTTTAGTATTTTTCAATTTTTTTTAAAACATTTAAAAAAAAAGTTTTCAAATGTTGCCACCTGGATGATGCGAAGACTTTGTGAATTTTGTGGACTAACACTGCTGTTATAATTATAAAGTAAATGGGTTTCTCATGTCACTACAAATTGTATCGTTTTGGTATGATATTTATGAATTTTATATTAAATAGCTTTTATCGCTTTATTTTCACTTTGTCTACAAATTTAGTTTTAGGCAGTGAATCTAGATTTGTTCAGAAATCTATATTTCCGTTTGGGAGATGATTTAGTTTTGAGGTACAAAGAGGAAAAATACACGGCCGCCAAAATGTTTTTTAAGATCATGTGCGGTTTTTTTTTCTAAATTAGACGAAATCAAGGCGCTTTATTTGACTTTATTCAATCACGCAAAAATAGTTTTCTATTCGTATTTTTTCTTTAATATTTTTAAATAGTTGCAAAATTGTCCAAATTTTGCCAAAAATTTGTGCAAAATTGCAAATTTTGTTAATATTTTCTGAAAAAAGAGGTTGAAAAATAGAACGCCCCCCTAAATTAGAACTCCCCCCTAAAATAGAACTCCCCTTTTTGGGGGGGGGGGTTGAAAAATAGAATGGTTAATAAATGAAAATGATATTTTTTTAATTTCAAACCTATATTATTGTTAGCTGAAATGACAGTTGAAAAGGCAAAAGTATTTTTTAGAAAACTAGCAAAAAGCGTAAAATGATGCTCTCAGTGAGTATGTAATTAAGGTAGTTGCCAATTAAAAGGTTAAAAAAAATGTAAGTACGAAATCAACTCATAACGGTATTTTTCATTTTGATCGACAAAACGCAAAAAAGGTCTATTTTGGGTTTAATCCTATTAACGTGAAATTAATTAAATATAATAAATAAGTAAATTATCAAATTATTAGATACTAATACCTATTTTAATATTAAAATTGACATATTATTTTGTTAATTTTGAATTTAATAAAAATATGATAATAAAATCTACATGCAATGATTTCAGTCATCGCCTTTTTTGTCCGATTTCCGTGCGTAACGCATGCACTTCGTTGATGCCAAACTACCATAAAAACGCTAACGGATGCCTTCAACTGGATGTTGAGTTTTTAATGCATTTAAACTATAACAATAATAAAACTAAAATAAAATTTAAAGTAGAACAAAATCTTAAATAAAATAAAGTATAAGTATACAATAATTTAAAAGCTAATAAATGAAAATATTAATGTTTGATAGAAAAGGACGCGGAAAATCAGTTATAAAATACAATATTAAAGACTACCTTTTAGGGAAAGCTTCTGGCATTTTTAAAAATAATTTATACCATCGAATTAATATCTAGTTTAAAAAACAATAATAATTGCTTTTTTTTGTTGCAAAAACCAACAAAAACAAGCCCGAATTTTCTTTCCATAAAGCAAAATTTTTTATTTATAAATACTTTTCAAATATATCAAATATTTTTTATAAGTTGTAAAAATGCCAAAGGTGGCGTTTTTTATTATTATATATTTTCTGAACATTTTATTTTTAATTTTTCAGTCCGCAATTGTCTTAAAAAAGCAAAAGCAACAACAATTGCGGCGGTCAGTATTGCCTTTGCACTAAATACACCGGTGCGCATTCGACGAGAGGTGGATGCAATTTATTGTTTTAATAAAAAAAAAACATAAAAATAAAAGCTTTAAATATGATATAATAAACAAAGGTAGGCAATTGTTAAAAGCAGTAGAAATAGGATAAATATTAAATGATAGTGCATGTTAACTATATAATCAACTGCAACGCTAGCCCATTCTATCACATGCAATTAAAATTTACTAATTGTTTGTTCATATTTTAAAAATAAAACAAAAAAATTAATAAATTTAAAAGTTTAAATAAAAAACTTATTGAAAAATTAGAATATATTTTTAAAACTTTTTTGCTGCGCCGAACTGACCGGTCCCGTAAAAATTAAGGCTCGCGGACGGGGTAGGGTCTGTCTCTTATACACATCTAGATGTGTATAAGAGACAGGGGTAGGGTTTCAGCCTAGTTGTTCGTAAGGTAAGCATAAATAAATTCTACCGCTTTGTTCTTTTATTATTAAGAAAAGTTCAAATCAACAGTTTTCGGCATCTAAAAAGTTGTGCTATAAGCTTGCCAATCTTTTAGGGCAAACAAAAACGATAGAATGCCTACATAACCTCCAGCTTCTTCTGCGATTTTGATGTTTTTGTTTTTTGGCTTATTTACAATTTTATAAAATTGATTCGATTGGTGACCTGTTTCAATGTTATTTATATAAACCATAAACAACAAAGAAAATTATTTATTATGAGGTGATGTTTTTTTGGTGTCATTCTCTCATTCTTAAATAGATTCATTAATCTGTGCTAATTTAGTTTTCTATATTTTAACCAAGAAAATATGATGCAAATTTTTTTCTTTTAATCTGATACATATTGATTGTTTTGATTACGGAAATTTTGCTATTTACTATTTCGGTTGATGTTGTTCTTTCCCAAGTGCCTAATGAACGCGCCAGTAATGATGGATAGAATCGGTTTGGAGGATTACTTTTTTTTTAAATAGATTTTTCTTTTGTATAACTTTTGACCCAACTAATTATTTATTTCTCCAATGTTTTTTTTAAAATCACATTAATATTTATATTGGAATTAATTGACCGCTCTATTAAAGCAATTTTTTGTAAATATTATTTTGATATTGATTTGTGTTTTTTTCTTTTGTAACTTCTTGTATTTGTTATAATGATTTTTATTGATATTATTTATTTTGCAATTTAAAAATAAATGAGGGCRGGCCTTCGTTRTKTACAATCAGCTTTCCTTGCAGGACTTGCTCAGTTTGTTGATCGTCGCTTTTGTTAAATTTGTTTTTCAAATTTATATTAAATATTTATTTAATTTTATTTAAATATTACTACTGATGCTAATTTTTATAATTTAAATATTGAATTTTGTTTTTGGCTTATCATATTTGAAAAAATATTGATTTTCATTTTGCACACTAAGCACATCCACACGGCGGGTGATAATTTTGTTTGGAACCCATTGTTGCTTTATTTGCGGGCACTTCCATCGTGATCTGTGAAGTTCCTTCGTTTTAACATCAGCTTAAGGAGCCGCCGTCCGCTATGTAAGGCTTCTCCCACTTCCATCACTTCATCCTTAAGGTTTTGATAAATAGTTAATAACATTTTTTTAAAGAATTTGCATTTTTATTTTTTTCATAATATTTTTCATATGAGAAACAAAATGAACAAACGGCATCATGTAAACACGCGATCTCTTTGCATGATATGATATATTTATTAATTATATTTATTCGAACTATATTAATATAACGATGGTTTTAAGTTTTAACATTAATTTATCATATGCAGTCGCTGAAATATTTTGCATTAATAAAGTTTATTTGGAGGTTAAAACGTTAGCTTCTTACATATTTAGTAATTAAAACTATTAGAAATGACCGTTTGCAGCGACCGACGTTAGTGGAATATCGGAACAAAATCAACTGAATGTACATTTATATTATAAATGACTTCTTAAAAGGCAATAAATATTTATCTTTTATTATAAAAAAATATACGATTTTTTGTTTTAAATGTTTGTTAATATTTTATTATCGATTTATATTTAGTGAATATAAAATGATCATTTCGAACAGTGTATTTTTTGTTTTGTTTTTTGTTTTTATTTAATTTATTTAATTACGATCGAATTGTTAAGTGAGAAATGAATTAATTATTTTGATATGTAGATATATTATGTTTTTTATTAAATTCACCTTTAATTAAATTTTCAAGATTAGTAAACTTAACTTATGACTTTCTTTGATAATCATTAATTGAATAAACTGGCAAAGCGCCCTAACGGCCCGTCTGAACGTCGGTGATCACCTTATGAGCAGTCCGCGCAGCGCTCACACAGTTCTTCGCCTGAAAAAGTGAAATCTCGGAAAGAATTGCAAAATCGTGATATTAGGGCTTTAGAGGAGCCAAAGGCGCAGCTGCCATTAAGAAATTTAAACTTAAACGCTTTTTGAAAATTGGCCAAACAATGTTACCTACCCAACTGAAAAGATAAATGTTAAGCTTTACAAAACAAATAAATTTTGTCAAATCAAGGAGTGAAAGGATGGAAAATTGGGTCGGAAAAGGGAAAATGATGAGATGTGGGATCTTGTGGGCAAATCAGTGGCCGCCCAAATGTTACAACTAAAAGGTGCTCTGGGAAGCCTAAGAATAGAATGTTTTTCATTTTTAGTTTGGTGCTGCTTTTGAACTATTTTTAGATGAAGACAAAGAAGTTGTTTTGTTTTTCAAGTAAGGAACATTTATTGATTTCTTAGAACATTTAAATTAAACATTTATTGATTTCTTAGAACATTTAAATTAAATTGTTTTGTTGTCTATTTGTTTAATTTCTGTATCATGTATTTTATAAATATTTTGAAACGTTCATATAAATTTACTCCTTTATAATTAGTCTTTTCTATTTTTATTTAGAAGAATTGGGGACTTGTTTTTTAAGTTTGATTTGATTAATTCAGAAGGTGTTTCATTGTTTCTCCCGTTGTTTCCTTGTATTTTTAATTAATTAATAAAATTTTCTTTAGTTTCTTATTTCTGGTTTTGTTGCTCTTGCTCTTGCTGGAGCCTCACCTTATTGTAGGGTCCAAGGACATGCGCTCAGTTAATGGAAAACCGTTTTATTTTTTGAAAATTAAGTATATATTCTTATACGTCAATCAAATCCAGGATATTCATGTTAGCAAACAATTATCATTATATGTTAATTATGATATTTTAATTTGTAAAAATCGTCTTAATCTCGACAACTCGGATTTTGTTGTTGTTTGATGGTAGGTGCCTGTGCATAAAATTTAATTCTTACGCGCTTTTGGTTCCCAGCCTCGGCTGATACGTATGTTGGCTGGCTTCGTTTTTTTTGCCCATTAAGACTATATAACTTTATTAATTTAGCTATTCATATATTATTGTTTTAAAATATATATTAATATGTGATGAATTTATTCGAATTAAAATATTATTTTTATAAATAATCGGTGTAAAAGTTTGTTCCCTTAATTTTAACTACTATATCTTTTTTATGAGATATCCAATTTGAAGAGCACAGGCCGTTCGGTATCCAGGGAATCAGGCAACAAAAAATCTTGGCCCCTGCTCAATTTTTCTTGTCTGAAGTATGTTTGCTGCCTTTTGCGTTGTCGCTCCTTTTATATGTGTACGACGTGTTCCAGTGTCAACTTAACATAATATTCTTATCTCTTGGTAAAAGTATAATAAGCATTTATTTGTTCATAATTTTTAAACAATATTATTTTGTTGCGAYAAATTGTTCCTAATTTTTTCATATCTGTAATATTGATTTTTATATGTAAATTTCATATAAATAAATTATTGCTGCGCTGTAATGAAAATGAATTTTGTCACGGTTATATATAAATTTCCAACAAATCATTATTAAATTCATGTTGTTGGTTCATTTTTTATGGTAACCTAAAAGTTTGCTTATTTAAAACATTTAAATTGATCGTGTACCGTTAACAAAACATATGTAATACTATAACGCTTACAAAATATAAATTATTATTAATTGTATTATTAGATATTTTATTCGTTTTTTAGCATAATATTAAGCCATTTTTGAAAAAGTTTAAAAAAATATTAATAGATATTTATTTATTATCGAATATTTTTATTTTTCTATATATTTGTTTTTGCAAAATAATGCACCATGCCTCGACAGTACAGTATTGTTCTCTAAAGAATTTATTTATTACATTGGTAGAAATATATTCGCCTCATGCATATAAGAATGAAATCATTTTATTTTAACATTTTATTGAATTCTTTTTAAATTTTTAATTGTGAACGATTTTGATTATGAAAATATTTATTTATTATAATTATTTTATAACTATTGTATGTTTTGTTATTATTGTTTGAATTTTATCAGTTTACAAATTATTACTTGTCCGAACTTTATGTACTGAGTTTGCGTACAAGGCGCATTAATGTCGTTTTTTTAGTGGGTTTGTTTTCCGTTTTTATTCCATTTTTGTTACGAATTTCAAAAATGCAAATTTTTTGCGAATTCTGCTTAACCGGAGGGGGGGGGGGTCGGCGGTGTCGATAGGCGCCGCCGAGAAAAATTTTGAATTTTTGACACAATTGTTTTGTTCAGAGCCTATCATAACGAGCAAGCCATGAATTCTCAAATTGACAAACAAAAGAAGGCAATCATTTCTCTAACCAAAAACAGAAAAGGAATTGTGTGAGCATAAAAAAATTATCATTCAATTTAAAAAATCAATGTAACAAAATGCAAAATTGATCTTATTTTGATTTGGTATTAATTTTAAATATTTATTTATTTGGTTCAGTTTAGATTTATTTGCATAATAAMCCATTTTAATTAAAGCCTTTAGGTATTCTAGATTTTCGTATAAGTTTTTTATTGATTTTTAAGTAAAATTATGCTTCGTCAACTTGATACAAATATTCATAACTCAATGTTAATTTATTTTTTACTTTGTCATTGTTACTATGGCCGTACATATTAATTTTTAAACACTTTTATAAATATATGAAAAAATAAATTGAATAAAATATTTCGTTGAAAGAAAAAATAAAATAAATATTCAACTAAATATAATATAAAACCTACAGATCTCCAAGAAAATTTATGAGAAATATGAAAACAAAAAGGCTAATTGAATAAAAAAGAAAAAAGGCTAACCCCACAAAAGCGCAGTGTTTATTTCATTATTTAAAAATATGTTCAAATCAAATCGTTACAATTGTTATAATGTAAATTGTTAACCAGCAGATATGTAAGAAAAGTTTATATTAATCATTTTTATAAATATTTTTGCAGGAGTACTTAATACAGTACTATAACAAACTCAGCAAATTATATAATTTAAATAGGAGTCGAATTAAATCTAATTTGTTTAAGTAATATCAAAAAGATTTAAATTAAGAATCTAGCCGAAATAATAATGAAAACCCCAAGACGACTTTTACTGTTAATTTCATTTAAGATCTTATAAATTAGCTTGTATTTATCAAAGAACATACCTGGTTAATTTTAATTTCGATTATAAATAACAAAGCTTTTATAAATAAAACATAAATTACCGAGTTTTTAATGTTTTTAACGAAAACCTGAATTAAATTTAATATAAACATTAATTCACAACACAATGCTAGTAAACGGTAAAACAAAATGCGTTTGATGATTTTCTTTTTGCGGTTCAAGAATGATAAAACATAAACAAAATTGATTGTATCCAAAAATAACCTCCCATCAATATACTTTACAAAGAACATAATTTAAAAATAAAAATAATTATGAATTTAAACTTATCTTTATATTTATCTAAAAATTAGAATTTGCGAACTCCACGCCAACCCGAATACTTAAGTATCAATAAAAGCTTAGATTTTTTAGGCAAAAAATGGCTAAAACCACCTCTACGAGGATTCGGAATCTGCTTGCTCACAAATTTCGCGCGTTCATTCATTGACTCTTAAGTCAGTGATACTGACAGCTATGTGTTTTTTTTAATAATTTTTTTTTTCAGTATTAAACCTTTCTGTTGAATTTAAAACTTTAATATTGTTACATTTTGTTTTAAATAACGCCAAGTTATTTAATAATTAGCTTTAATTTTGGTTAATAATACATACTTTTTTTATTAAGCAGTGCCATTTGTCTACCAACAAAATGTTTCCATTAATTGCATTTTGTTGGATTTAGAACAATATTTTAGTGGGTTTTCTTTAGTTCGTCATCATTTATGTTAAAAACAGCTGCCWACGTTGGAGATGTATAAYTTGGTCTCAATTTTGTGTTTATGCAAATGCCATTGTTTATAATCGTTTAGACTTTAAATTAGCATTTCTTTTTTTAAATCTTGGTTTGAATTTATTTATTTTGTTAATTTGATCTTTTTTTTAGTTTATTTCCAACGTTCTATTTATTGTTTGTTTTTAATCTGTGATTTTGTAGAAATATTTTCTTTATTTTTTAACATTTGTTTCATAGAATTCATACATTTTATATATACAAATTCTGGTCAACGTAAACGTCAATGTCAATCCACTGAGGCGCGAGTTTTTTTCTGTGAATATGTCGCCAAATTTGAATTTTTATTAAATAGTAGAATATCTTATCATTATTGCTGAAATACAAACATCTCGGTAGTCACTTCCGATAATTAATTAATTTATTGTCATCAAACAAAATCTAATTTAAATTAAAAAATGATGAATTATCGCAATATATAACGAACATTAATTTTTTGTTTTATAAATAGTTTTGAAATGACTTTTATCATTCAAGAATTAATTTTAGTTGGAAATTTAATTTATTTATTGAATACGTTAGAATTTAGTTTTTTTTCTTACTTAAGTAATCCTTGCATCAAGTTTACGTTAGTTATGCCATTGTTTTAATTTAGCTTTTTTAAGTATAGATCTCACGAATGGTGCACTTAAAATTCTATCAAAGGTTCGGTGGGCTCTGCCTACCGCACACATTTTAATACTTTTTATTATTCTAATTAAAGTCATTATTCTTTTTTTAGCTTTTTTTATACATACATTAAACGATTTTAATTTTTGATTTACTATGTTTTTGTGATTCGGTATTATTTTAAATTTTTTATTAAGATTRTTTCAATAATAATTTTTAATGATTTTAATTTTACCKAAATACTAAACAGCTTTATTTTCCATAGTTATTTTTTATTATTGCATGCTAATACATTAACTCGTTTTAAACATATATCACCGCAACATAATCAACCTTTTCCATTATATAAAGTCCATAAGTCCAGCTCGTTTAATCGTTTGTGGTATTAAGTAGATAATTATTTTTTGTTTGAGTCTTTTCACATTTGGTTCAATTTAATTTACTTCAGATTTTCAAATTAATAATAAAATTTCTTTTTTTGCTAATTGCTATTCTATTTACTTAAACGATGCAAATTTTAAAATATTTTATAGGACAATTTTTTACATTATAAGGGTTCGTATGGTTTGATGAGCTAAAATAAAAAAATATTTTTATTTTCAAATTCAATTCTATTTGGTTTCGTCTCCGAATATTTTGATGGCGATTGAGGCACCTAGATAAATTTTTTAATTAAAGAGTTTATAATGTTTGTGCTTATCTAAGTTTCTGAGTTAAGTTGAATATTGTTTGTTTTTAGTGAATTTATGTTAGATATTAAAATTCACGTTCCAGTGCTGAGAATGTGGCCTTGGCAACTTTTCTTTTTTAATTAAATTTATTTAGTATAACAAAGAGGCGAGTCTTCTCGAATGTCTCTCACTTCTTTATATATGGCCCAAAGTCAGGTAAACATGGGTTTTTTAATTTGGTTTCAAATTWTATTTTAATTTTTGACAATGGCGGAATATAAAATTTGCGTTTTTCAATAGCTCCAAGGTTATTGTAGAATCTACAGAACCAAACTTGGTCTTTCTTATAGTAATGATACTTGATTTTAATCTAAGTTGTAAATTGAGTTATTCCATTTTTCTATTTTTACTATTTAATTTGAATGTTGTTGGGGGCCAGCTGGTCTGACCCGTGCATTACCATATTTGATATCGTCAGTCTATGTTCTCTGAGCACCTCTGCTTTCACCGAATCCTTTATTTTTATGTTATTTTTTTCATTGAAAAATTTTAATAAAAATTGTTGATAATTATGATTATTTATTTGATACTTTTAAATTATCAATATGACTAATATCATTCTTTTAATTATGTGAAAGGGTTTTACCTATAGGTCATAACGTACCAGTGCTAAAATTCTAAAATTCTAAAATTTAAATTTTATATTTAGCGTAACTTATAATACTTTTTATTATTTTAACGAAAAGGTCAGCATTTTTATTTTCTTATGTTTATAAATTTTACCTTCCTGATTTATATCAATAAACTATTTTTAAACATACTTTTCTATATTAGCATTAAATTAATGTTCTCGTTTTTCTTACTTTTGTCTTTTTGTTAAAAATAGTAGAAACATTCGCAGAACTGCCAGAATATTCCAACAGAAATAAATAGCAGATCAAAGACAATCTTATTACATTTAACTTATTTAATTTTTTTATTTTAGTATATTCAATTTTTTTATTTAATGTTTTATTCCCAGTTATATTTATTTTTTATATTCCTTTTGATACACTCTTTGTTAAATATAAATAACTATAACGCCAACGCAGAATGCGTACACGCAGTAAACGAACTGCAAGCTAAACAAAATTATTTATTTGTTTTTAATGTTTGTAAATAAATATTATTTTTATATTTGCATTTAAGTTTATTTGTTAAATATAGTTTAAGTTTGTCTTAATATAAGATAATTTGTATCGACACCACAATTCTTGCCTGCACCTTAAATATTTGGTCACGTTTTTTGCAGGCTTTGAATTTTTAATGTAAGCAATCGTTAACCTAATTGTTATGTTTAAAACTGTTTTATATTAATTTGCTTTTGTGAAATTATTGTTATAWACTTAAAATTTCAATGAAAAAACAAAAAAATTAGCATTTAACAATGTCGTAATAATCAGCCAATTTAAGTATTCCTTTTATTTTATTCTTTTGCCGCAATAAACACATTAAATGTTACCTTTGATTCTAAACATACGAACGCGATAATACGTAAAGTTTTATTTGGTTTTATCAGGCTTTATTTAATACGCGTTTTTATTTAACTTATTTTTGTACTGCATTATTTTTTTTAATTTGTTTATTAATGCAATAAGATTTCAATTTATTTGCTTCAATTTAAAAATTTAATTTCCTTGTTTTGTTTCGGATTATTCGTGACATCAAAGCGGTTTAGATCAGGTTAACCGTGGTTAAGGCTTGTTATTTYTGATTATAAATAAAATTAAAAATAGCAATAAACAAAATGATTCAAAATAAATGCATGTTGGAGACGAGACGTACACGTTTCTGTCACTCAAATTCTCCAAGTTTTGGATTTCATATTTTACAAAACAGGTTGGAGAGTTAAATTTAATATTAAAAAAAGCTTTTCCTTACAAAATAACGACTTAATGTATTTTAGAGTTTTTGTTGTAAAGCGTAAACTATTTACAACATAGTCAAATACCTCTAAATCTTTTAATAAACAGTGCTATATCTAAAGGACTATAACCGATAAAAATAAATGGCTAATCTATTTTTAAAAACAGCATAAAAATTACGAATATTTATAAGAAAATTTTTAACCCCTTAAATAAGGTTTAAATTAAATATAAATAATCATTTTCAAAAATAAAATTATTTTACAGATATATCCAATATTGCTAAATCATCCTAAGGTAAAAGATATGTATTTTAAAAGAAAAAAAATTAATACATTTAAACGCAAAAGTATGCGAATGAAAGTAATATCAAAGAGAATTGAAGCGGATCAATATATTATTTAATAACGCCATATAATTTTTAATGAGAATCAAATTAACGTTTTTTATTAAAGTAAGCATATTAGTTAATTTATAAATATTAAGCGAGGAACTTTAATAAAAGAGGCTCAAACCCATACTACATCGATGACGCTCCAAAGACCCGTGGGCGGGTGGTCCAACAAATAGTATAATAAAAATTCGTCAGTATTAATAAATCCTATTAACAAACATTTCAAACAATAAAAAACATTATATCATTTATTTTAGTACCATCAAAAGTCATGAAAAAATTCAATGAAAAGGATCGGAAGCCAGTTTTAATATTTTTAAAATTCTTATCAATAGTTAAATTGAAAAATATATTTAATGCCTAACCTGAACTAATAAATCATTTCAATAAAAAAAATAATAATTTTTTGATAATGTACAAAATTAAAAAAGTTTTTTGAAATACGCAATATTTCTCAAAATAATATTGAAATTGATTAATATAACACAAAAATCAAGTCTCTTTACAGTAGTAAAATGTAGCAACTCATTATTAAATAAATTGTACAAATTTAGATACATGGTCGTAATTCACTGTACGCATAGAACTCAATTTAGCATATTGTTTTTAAAAGAAATGACTTAACATCAACTCTTGTTCATTGTACAGAACAAAATAGTTTTTTCTAAACCAACCAATTGCTATAACAAAAACTTTTGAATTACAATTAAGCAAGAAGCTAAATGATTAAAAAATCCAAGCATAGATACATATCCTTTTGAGTTCATTGATATAATAATAACAATTTGGCATTCACGGATCGAGCAAACCGTAAAAGGAATTAATTAAAAAATTACTACAAAAGGCGGTGTTGGCGGCGGTTCGATTTTTTGATGCTTAAAGTTTAATTTTAAGCAAACCGCTCTAAAAAAAATAATAACGAGTATAATATTAATTTTTACGCTTTATCAGTTTAAAAAACAAGCTCAGGTACCAGTAAAGTGTTTGTTTTTTAAAACCAATCTGGCGGCATTTTATGGACGGCCGAGACCAGGCTCAGACGGACGATGGCCTCTTTTGCCTCGCACATTTGCTCAGGATTTGTTTTTTCTTTTCAATTTCGTCTAATACGCACTCACAGCTTTTTACTTATATTTCGAGCATTGATTTACTCGTTGTCTAAGTCTATGTAATTTGTTGATTTTTAATAATATAATCTATTGTTTTATTAAAGAAATATTTTTACATCAAAAATCTATAAAAAATATTTAATTCAAATGATAATTATTTATTAAACAAATTTCCAACTATGTCTATTCAAAATTCATTTAAAAGAGTTATTTTCAAGTCCCATAAGAACGCAAACAATTAAATTTTAAAATTAATTTATCACATAAAAAGGTTTGAGATTTAAAAAAAACATAATAAAATTGTTAACAAAATATAATGAATATAATTTAAAATTGATGTTATTAAATCTAACTAATACCTTTAAATAATAAAAAATATTAAATGAAGAATCTCTTATCGATTAACTAATTCCCTAAATTGTGCTCCATCAACAAGCGTGGGTCCGATTCAAACTGATAAAAGGTGAAACATAAAAAAATTTAATGAATTATAATACTGTTGTTAAATAAATATTTTGCTTATCAACGGAAAAAATATTTAAAAACAAGAAACATAATTAAGCTAACCCCAAAGAGTCAAACTCGAGTATATGTCTTATATTGCGATATACCAAATTCATAATACATCGCTTTCTATTTGCTACCCAGGTGCAATAAGTAAAAAATAAAATCAAAACATATGAAAGTCACATACAAAATAAAACAAATAAATGACCAAATTTCATGTATCTTATTGCTTTAAATTGTTAGCTAATTTTTATAATAATATTAATGTAAAAATTAACCGGCTTGAAAAATTCAAGTGTTATATTATTTTGTTTAAACTCCATTCCCCAAAAGGCGTGGCTCTTAAAGAAGTGCCAACCAAGACACGGTTGGTCATCACTACTCCAATGGGCTGTTTATCTGCGCAAGAGCTACTTCGACTACGTCAAACACTTTATTATTTCAAAGCATTAATGAATATTGCAAAAAAATGACAACACAAAATTCATCGATAAAACCAATAAAATAAAGATTATTAAATGAATATTATACTGATGAATTAACTACAAATAATAAATAAAATTGCTAAAATTAAAAGATTATAAATAAATTTTGATAATTTAACAAAGGCTAACATTATGATAGGTTAAACAAATTTTATTCTAATTCTATACAATAAAGTTTGATTTAATAAAATTCATATTTAAATTTTAATCTACTAATAAATATCTTAATACAAAACAAATTTTCAAATTTATTTTAAAATTGGATGACGAAGAAAAAGGATGCAAGAATTTAAAACATTTACCGGCCTGTAAAAAAATGTCATAAATCTTACTTCTTTAAGGTGTTTTTTTTAAGTTTTGACACTGTATTTCAATATAAGTTCAAAAACTTTGTTAAAATTTTTGTGCCAAAATTCAAAAATTTCGAAATAAAATAAAGTTTAAATATAGTCAGCTAAAGCAACAGACCTTTGGAATCCATACGACAAGGTATCGACCAAAATAATTCTATCTTAAATAAGCACAGAGAATTTAAAAAGCAATAATAAACATATGTTTTTATGTATTGGTAAAAACGTTGATATGAAAGTGTTAATGCAAATATACATTTCTTATATACCTAAAATGCATTATGCATGCCATTAAATTAATTTCATTTAATCTATCTGAATTAAAATAGTATACAATTGATAAAAAAATGAAACTCCAATAGTAATTTCAACGATGCTTCGTATAATAAACAATAATTATTTATGTTCATTGTGACATGTGATTAATATTTTTATTTTGTACTTAACGTTTAAATTTTAATGAAATTAATTCAAATAGTTTTAAAAAACCAAAATACTTTCTTTATAAAAAAGTTGCGCTATTACCAATTTATATATTCTTGCATTTTATTATTTGTGCTCTAAAATCACTGCAATAAACTACAGTGACAAATGTAATAAAATTTTTTAATTATCTACAGTTGATTTACGAATGCTTTCATTATCTTTCAATTCAGTTCATTTTAGCTAATTTAAATTTAAATTGGTTTTAGTTTTTAAGTTTATTATTAAT
>MEIZ01000081.1:284690-329505 GCA_001723225.1 Globodera ellingtonae | reverse complement strand
CGATTTGCCTAATTGACGGGTCGCCTAATCCAAAAATGACGATTTGCCTAATTGACGGATCGCCTAATCCAAAAATGACGATTTGCCTAATTGACAGATCGCGATATACAAAAGTTAATGAATTTCTATTAACCTTGAAGCGAGGGCGCGACAGCGGCTTGCATTGCAAGAACAGCAACGACGAAAACGGGATGCCGAGGAACGAGAAGCAGTTGTTGCCAGGGGCATGGAAGCTGTGCAGGAAGCGCAAAAGACACAAACCTATCTTAGCTTGGATTTCCAGCAATTGGGCAATACTTTTAAGCAAAAGGTGTGGCTGTGGTGGAGAGTGGCGTTTCGAAAAAACTTCCAATTGTCGATCAAAGCGGATTAAGGGGATTTAGCACAAATTTGAGAAAGAACAATTTTCTTAAGACTTAAAGCCCTAATCTATTGCGCTTTGCTATCTTCAACAAAAAGGTAGAGCACGGTGAGATTCTCAAGAAAATTTTTCTAATATTTTAGTTAGACTCCTCTAAAATCCCTTCACTCAGCCAATCCCGCCCGGCCTTGTTTAGTGTAAATTGAGCAATTTGTTGTTGTTATTGTTTCTCATCATAAAATTCATTGTGTAATAATTAAGGTGGCCTTGAGCGTACTAAAAGCTCGTCCGAATGCGAGCGATGGTCCAACGCAATTCTCAACCGCTGCTTTTATGCCGGTAGTATTTTTCACAATTTTAGATTACGATATTTGTGGGTACAGTATACTTATCAATTTCAAATCGCTCTAGCATGGAAATGTGCCCTCAAAAATGGACAACGGCGGCGGGAAGCGCTCCTTCTCCTCGTGCAGGGGGTGTGTTTATTGGCAGGGTCAATATTGAAATTCTCTTATGAAACGAAAATGCAAAAAAAAATTATTAAAATTTTACCAAAAAAATTTTTAAGACATTCCTTTTTTTAAAGAAAAGGCAACGGCGACGATGATCAAACTGTGACTGAAAGGACTGATAAACAAATCTCCGACGTATGCGCGAAGTTGCGTGCACATCTCGAAGACATTTTACAACTTCGCCAGCTTTGCGTAGACGTGAGGACGGCAACTGAAAAAGCGAATTTCATCATGAAACAAATCCCGGATCCCGACATTTGTGCCGAAGTCACTCTCACTTCTGAAATCCGCAATGGCAAAGAGGTGAAGGAATGTGCCGAAGTCACTCTCAACGAATGGGGGAAGAAATATGCCAAAGTCACTTTCAACGAAGGGGTGAAGGCCGAAGTCACTCTCACTTCTGAAATCAATAAAGAGGTGAAGGAATGTGCCGAAGTCACTCTCAACGAATGGGGGAAGAAATATGACAACGTCGCTTTCACTTCTGAAAGCAGCGTCGACGAAGAGCATTATAATCCGAAGGTGTCAAAATGTCGTCGTGAACTTCGTGCCAACAAATTGCCGACTATTCTCGCAATTTGTGCCAAAACTGAAGACGCTTTTCTTGAATGGCTCCCGGAAAATGCGTCAGTGGAAAATGCGTCAGTGATTATTAGATGTCATGCAAAACATGTTTCTGGAGGTTTTTGTGGTCTAAGAATCTAATTCTGAGCTCTGTTACAGCCAATTCCGACCAGAATTCGAACATTTGGTCGAAAATTCAAATTTTTGCAAAAATCAAGTTTGGTGGCTACCCGTCCGAATCCCACCACGATTGCCGATTCTAAGTCAACCTGGCTTGGGGTTTGTTAGGCCTAAGCATAGCTTAAGCCTAGCTTAGGCTTAGACTAAGACGTCTTGAGATTCGCGAAGTTTTGGCTTGGGTTGGATTCGAGACACTTTACAACGAAGTAATAATCGAATTCATACTTTTGAATGATTTAGAGACCAAAATGGATTTTGTCAAATTTGGAATTTTTTGAAAAATTGTTCGAATTTGGTTCGAGGTTCGAAATCGGCAGAAATGGATGTTAGAATAGTCTAAGAACCCCTAAATCCGATAAAAACACTTTTTTCTCGACTTTTAATAATCACTGACGCATTTTCCACTAACGCATTTTCTACTGACGCATTTTCCACTGACGCATTTTCCGGTCACCTCTTGAATACATCAATAAAGTGAAGTCCATCATCGACCAAATCGAGACATTGCGGGTTCCAGGGCCTGGAGCGCCAATGGAGGACGCATTGCGACGAAGTCAAGAAGTTCAAGAACTGCTGAATGCTTTTGGTCGCATTAGCAATTTCGTGCCACTGCTGGCAAATGAAGAGCAGACAATAAAGAATATTTTCGAAACGGCTCAAAACACTGCGGCCGACAATTCGGATGGATTCGTGGACGACAACCAAAAACAGCGCTTTTCTGAAGAATTGCAAAATGCAATACAGGTAGGCAGGTTGGCATTAAAATAAACGGTGGCGCCACATTTGTGCCGCAAACATTTGGTAAAATGCCACAGTGGAAAAATCAAAATGAAAAAAACTGCTTTCACTCTAGGCGTCCAGACCGTTCGAAATTCGGACCGGTCTGGATTCGGATATGAAGCATTCATTCTAAATCAATTTGAATGCCCTCGGCTTCCAGCCAAACGCCGACATGTTTTGGCATTTTTGAAAATCTATATATAAATTGAAGAATGTTTGGGATTTACGGGTTAGTGGGTCGGGCCTAACCCAACTATAAGCACAGTGAATCTTATGAAGTTTTGAAATGAACAATAAATAATTTAATTTGTTTGTTGATTTAAGGGTTTTTCTTTCAAATATTAATAAGAATCTGTCCACAGGCATACGATGCTCTACTGAAGCACAATTTGGACAATCTGAAGCAGCGTTTCTTGGAGGACTCTGTTAAAACGACGAAAGAGCTGCCTACTCACAAATATATTATGGAGGAAAGAGCGCTGTTGGACAATTTTTTGGACAATATTTATCACGCATTAGCCATTCAAAAAAAACTGCAACTTAAAATGGTGAGTTGACTTATTTATGTTCAAGGATTATTTGAAAATAAAATTGCGTCTCGGACAAATTGGAGTTTGAGGGAGAGAAGCGGCAGCGCGAGGAGCAGCACCGGCGGACTTGGAAGATGGCGTTCAAACAGCCCGCTAGCGACTACGTGCGTTTCCAGGACACATTGGACAGACAGCGGGTGGCACTGGAGAATGTGAGCAGTGTCAGGCTGCGTCGCATGGTCGGCACAATCAAAGTGGCCAACATTGCACATGAAAAGCGCGTGTTCGTCCGTTACACCGTCAACGGCTGGGAGACCTTTACGGATGTGCAGGCAAAATGGCATTGTTCGCCGTCAAAGGAATTTGACACGTTTCGCTTTGATGTGCCGCTGCCGCGCAACAAAAATCCGTTCGAATTTTGCGTGTGCTTTGTGGCCGGTTCTTCATCATGCGAGGAGGCGCATTGGGACTTGAATGGGGGAAAGAACTTTGTGCTCGTCTCAGACGACGACCAATACCCAACAACGACGGCGACGAAGACAACCCCTGCGGGGTCCACCAATTCCCATTCGTGGGTCAGTCGGGTCTGTCTTCTATAAGGTCTTTAAACCCTAAGCTGGGGACACAACAATTTTCTTTTCTGCAAAGCAAAAAACCGAAATTGAGACAAACTAATAACTGGCAAAAAAAATTAATATTAAAATACTTGCTGTCCCCCAAATAGTTAAAAAATGTGAATTTCGCTTATTTTTAGTCATAATAATAATAAATTTTTGTATTTGCAGGTCCATCCTATGAAATTTCCTTATTCTCAAATAGAGCAATTGGTTTCTTTGTACACAAATGAGGTCGCAAAATGGAGGCACGAATGCGTTACGTTTGAAAAATGGTTCGAGAATCGGGCGGACGAGATCACGAGTCGTCAGCACATTTTAACGACGAGAAAAGAGTTTGATGCCGAAATTTTGAAATTGCGCAAGTACCAATTTGGGTGGAAGAACAAAGCAGCAAATTGGGCATTCTCATGGATTTGGCAGTTGAAACAGGCATTGAAAGAAGCGGAGAACTGTGCAAGGACGTCATCGACATTGAAATTACTAAATGAGTTCAAAGAAGCGATTAGGCGTACAGAAATGGTAGGTGCTACTACAGTATGGAAAGAGTGTTACTGTAGGTAAGTGGTGGGAGGAGATTACGATGCTATTTTGTTCTGATTTAAAAGGGGTTCAAATCTGACAAAGTAAAATATTTCTGAATTTGAACTAATGATCCTACCTATTTTTTCTGCTCCTTAAATTCCCGACAAATTTAACAGTTTTCTAGGTGGGGGTATGCCGTTTTTTGATTTAGCTAATTTGTTGGATTTTCCAATTAATTGGTTTGGAATTATATCAAGATTATCAAAATTCGCCCGGTCTTTCCTCGGAATGCTTACGGCCCTGCTACTAATTGCTGATTCTTTTTTAGATTTACGAGAATTTGGTGCAAAAAGACGACGATGATCAGCAGTTATCATTTGCAGAACTCGTGAAAAAAATTATGGAAGACGGTGGTGGTTTTAGTGCCGTTCTTAAACACATGGGTAATAAATATTAATAGGTCTTGTCGAGACCTGAAAATTACTGACTATGAGACTCGAGACCCAAAAAAGACCGACCCGAGACTTTTCTCGGCTCGAAGCTCGAGACCGGGACTCTTGGGCAGTCCTAATAAGTGAACATTTTTAAAAATGCGATGCCTTTCTCTTGAGATTTATTAACCAAAATGTTATAATTGCCCATGCTTAACATTTAAGATGAAAGCCGGTTGAAGGCGGTTAACGGCAACTTGAGAAAATGGCTTGGAGATTCATACAGCGCATTTAAGCAAGAATGCGAAAGATTTGAGGATTTCGGCGCAGAGGAAATTAAGGAATGGTGGGCTGAACATAAGTCGTCGCCGGAGGATTTAACTTTTGAGCAAAAACTCGCTCTGATCGCAAAAGGCGTCCAAGTGATCAGTGGCAAGTTTATTCAGTATTTTGTCAGAAAATTGTTCCGGATCACAACAGCATAATCTGAGATTGTGAAAGTTACAAAATAATGCTTTATGAGTTGTTGCCATTGACTCATACTGTAGGTGAGTGCTTCCAAATTTATGCAATAAAAAACACGCTAAATAGGCAGAAACCGAAATAGGGAAGATTAGGCATTGTAAAGTCCACTATAGAGGCCTCAAATGAGCAAAAGTCTGTTTTTGCACTTATCTCAATGCTCTCAAAAAAAAGGCATTTGACTAAATTTGGAAGCCCTCCTCTCTCTGTTCATGATCATTTTTTGTGGGGGGTTATTAGAGGGTGGGGGATTACAAGAGTTTATACAGTACATTCACAGGATTCCGACCGCGGAACACCCAACTGCTTGCCGTCATGTTGCGGCGGTTTGTTGCAGCGGAGTGCCCAGAAATGCACGGCTTAATGCTGCAAGTGGCGACTGGCGAAGGCAAATCGTGGATTGTGGCAATGTTGGCGGCAATGCTTCATCTGACTAATCATTCAAACAAACGTGGTGACCAGCAACAGCAGAAAAAGGTGATTGAATAAAACTGATCATCAACGGGTGAAAAACAATGTCTGGCCAGGGGATGCTCGTCGGCGTGATCACCAGCAACCATCATTTGGCCAAGAAAGACGCGGAGGAGATGGCCAATTTTTTTGACCTTTTCGGACTGACGGTTTCCCATATTGTGCTCGAATACTCGGATGAGGAAAGGTGGGGGTGTACAATATACATAATATGCGAATTTTTCGATAAACATTTAAATTATTCAAATATAATCCCTTTTATTTTGGTTACTATTTATTTTGGGGTTTGGTCAACTTTTCTGCAACTTAAAATTGCAATTTTTACAATTTCAAATTTTTAAACCAGCTTTATATTTTCGTTTCTTAAGTTAGTTGAGCCCGGTAAAATAATTTCCGGGAACATAACGGGTTTCCCGCCATTTTACCACAGATTGAGACAGGCATATGCATGCGATGTCATCTACGGAACGATGCAAGACTACCAGAGTCAGGAGGCTTATGACGAATTCTTTGGAAAGGTCAGCGAAGGGAGCAATACATATTTACATATACATATATTTAGTATATTTACAATAAATATATATATTTATTTACAATATATAGGATGTCAGAGGTGGGCGTCGAATTGATGCAATAATCAATGATGAGGGCGATTTTTCAAAGGTCAGAGTTTTCTTGAAAAGGAGGATTGCCTTTGAACTCGCTTTCATATGAGGAAACAAATCGTTTCATTGGCATTTTTCAAAAGAAAACTCAAAAATCATTCTCGAACTGCCTAGTCTCTCCTCTTTTCCAACACTCTCTCGCTCTCTCGCTCTCTCTCTCTCTCGCTTTCTCTCTCTCTAATTACTTTATTTGCCCTCTTACTTTCATACACTCTCTAGTCCCTCACCTTCTTTTAAGCTTTACAGACTTTTTTTGTTGTTGTTGCAGAATGACGATGTGACACAAGAGCGTGAACTTCGTTTGGCGACCAATTCACCGGGCATGGAGAGTCTGAATGAGATTTTAATGTTTGTGGCGTTAGCCCGGAATTTAATTTTGCGGGAAATGAAAAACAATGGCACGCTTACTGTAAAGGATGGCAATGTCACACTGTCAGCCGAGCAAGTAAAGGAAGTCAAAGCGAATATGGTCAGTCCCCTGGAATTATTTGGATGTATAAATAAGTGCAGGGCTGTGATTCGTACTTGAAATGGACCCTCGTACTTACAAATTTTAAACTGTACTTATTTCCAAGAATGTACTTGGGAATGAGCATTTGGACAGGAATTCTTCAAAAATTTACTTCCTCAGAACTGTTCCCCAGTTAAAAAAATCGAAAATAAAATTCTGATGCCAAAATGGTCAGAAATCAGAACAGAGTCCATCCCCCCTGATAAGTAATATAATAAAAATTGATGAGAAAAAAGATTTAATTTTTTAGGTGACATTTATCAACCAATTTGTTGAGCACGCTGAAGAGACTAACAACAAAAAAGTAAAAGTGTTCATAATCTGTATAATATGAAAGTAGCAAAAAATATAAACTCCAAATTTCTCAGAAAATGAAATGTTAAAAAATTGTTCAAAGTCGATAAAAACTTATTTCTTGAGATTTTTGGGGTCGTATAACCCGAATCTGGCTAAATTTGCTTAAATTTCAGAAAATTCCGGCGACTGGCCGTCAAACAAATGGCAATGAAAAAGAAGAAGCTAAAAAAGATGGCTTAAGAAAAGATTTTGCTAAAATGGCACCGAAGATTTGTAAACATTTGCTCGACTTTGTCAAGTTGGAAGTAGATGGATGGTGCAGCTCGGCTTTACAAGCGCTTGGCTTGAACGACAAGGTGCAATACATCATGGAGATGGAGAACAACAACGGCACAACCGTGCCATCGACGATGACGCCGATGCGGATCATCCCGGTGGACAACATGAACAGCGGCATCATCGAGTCACAATCGCAATGGGACAAGGGACTGCAACAGATTGTCCAGATCGACCAACAAACGGAGATCACTCCATTGTCACTGCAATCCGCTTACAAAAACAACGTTGGCTTTCTGTGCCCACACACCAACATGACATCAATTACCGGCACTGCTGGYTCGAACAATGAGCGTGACTTTGTCGGCAACATTTTTAAGCTAATGACCATTAATGTGCCGCGCTTCAAAGACCGTCAGTACAAAAAAGATGCTGATGATAAATTGTGCGAAAATGACGCCGAGTGGACAGAAAGCATTGTTGAAAAGGTACAATCCATCGATCACTGATCAGCAGAAGAAGAAACATTTTTTGGGTGCCGGGGCGTTTCTAAAAAGTCCTTTATAAGAACATTTTGACCGAAATATATGTTCCAAAACATAGGCCAATTTTTTAAAGAGTGCCTTGTCATTTAAAATAAAAATAATGTAACATTTTAATATTTTTATATTATTGTGTTTAGGCATTGTTCTACTCAGCTGACCGGGCGGTTCTGATCACCACCGGCTCCATCGAAGATGCCAACACGATTAAAGATGCATTGGCGGCACGTATTGGCCAATCAAAGCGGCGAATTCGGACGTTCATTAAGGTAGTGCCCGCACATTAGGGATGCTCGAGACTTGAAATTTACCGAGGGTCGAGATCGAGAAATGATCCCGAGACTCGAAATCGAGATCCAAAAAACAGAGGAATTTCTAGGTTCGAGACCCGTGATCGAGATTTTGAAACTTTTTTTGTTTGAAATTACTTCGGCCAATTTGCACTTTAGCCCTACCACCATGCCATCGTACTTTTAGTGCTCAGGGCTGAACAAGATCAGATTTCAATCTCAGAAATTGGAGATGTCTCCTGTCCTGTTGAGCCCTATAAAAATCCAATGAAAATTGACGTTTGTCACGGTTATATGTGTCAGATTGCGCTGATCACAAATTTGGCATTCATTTAACGTGTAATCTCAACTCCTTTCCAACATAATCATTTTTTAGGGCAGGACGGATGAGGAATCCGAATCTTTGAAAGAGAATATGTGCCAAGGCGACATTCTGATCGGCACAATGCTCATTGCGCGCGGTGTCGACATGAACCCTGCCGATGATGTGGGAAATATTTTTTTGTGATTACTACCGTAGTTACCTTTACAGTTTTACACCCGCACCGTCGGCTACCATATTTTATACACCGTAGTACCACCATCTTTACAGTCTTAAACCCACACCACTTCCCTATATTTATAAAGCAAGTGCTGGGCCGGGGAGACTTGTCCGCTCACAAATGGTTTATAATAGGGCCGAAGCCCTCACTAATGGACTTCCATAGGATAGGCGGGGGCCTGGGGGGAATGCACGTGAAAGAACACATCGGGCCAAGTCCAATTTGCCTTTATTTTTACAGGTGTTGAACAATGGAGGCTTGGCACATATCACCGCCTTTCCACCGCGGAACAACCGCGTCGAGGAGCAAGTGGCCGGCCGGGTGGCGCGGAAGGGCCAGCCGGGCTCCGGCTGTCTGATCATTCGCAAATCGGACATAAAGCGGCTGATCAGCGACGGCGGCGGCTGCCAAAACGAAGAATGGTCAGACAGAGACTGGGAAAATTGGCGCAACAAACGCGAGGCGTTGGTCGCCGACCAGCTCACATCGTTCCTGCAGAATCGAATCCCAATACTGTCGTTTCGCGGTACGGTTGCTGCACAAAAGGATTTTTTTTATCAATTAAAAATAAATTTAAAAAATTGTGATGGAGACCGGACGGGGGGCCAGATTTAATGCCCATTTTGTTCTAATTACTATTTCTTTTGTTTTATCAGACGAAATTTACAAGCGAATGTGCGACAAAATGGGTGATGTGCGGTCAATTTGTGAGGAAGAAGAGGACTATTGTCAGTACGCTGCAGTTCAGATTCAAGAGCTTTGGAGCTTTTGGATCAATCGATTTGACCATGAAATTGCGGCATTAATTGAGGAAGGCAAAAAGGCCGGGAAGACGGTGACGTATGTTTTATGCCAATTTTGTTTATTATATAATGGCATATTGATTGGGTTGGCACTAAATTTAAGCATTTTGAGCTCCCAAATAAAAAACCAATAAAATAAAAAAANCCAATTTTGTTTATTATATAATGGCATATTGATTGGGTTGGCACTAAATTTAAGCATTTTGAGCTCCCAAATAAAAAACCAATAAAATAAAAAAAAATTGAAAAACAAAGGAAAATAATCAAAATTTCAAGTATGTTTTTATGCCAATTTTGTTTATTATTTTATATAATGGCGTATTGATTGGGTTAGCACCAAGTGTGCTCGTAATTACTTTATATAATGGCATATTGGGTTGGCACCAAATTTAAACATTTTTTAGGCTCACTCACTCATATATTTTTAAGCGCTGATATTTTCGGTGCCAGAAGTTTGTTTTTCTTTTTGGTTTTCAAGGGAATGGCACATTCCCAATTCGCCAATGATTTAAAAAATAGATATAATCAATCTTTTTTTAAATTTGTGATTTAATTGATTTAAGAAAATTAAAATGATAACTATATAAGTAAAATGGCATTCGGCACCCAGCATTTCAGTGATGTTTTGGATGAGCCTACAAAAGATGGATTCTTCCGGCAATTTGATGAATTCATTGTGTCCAAAATTGGCCAACTGAAAGAATTTGTTGCAAACCCAAGCAAAACTGAGCTGCTCGAGAACCCGGCATATTTGATCAAGACGGCACACCTAATGTTGGATTCCGAGCATCCGGGAATTGCAAGAGCAATGAACAAGTAATCCGACAGCTGAAATCCAAAATTCCACGCTTAATTTTTAAAATTTTCATTTTAATTATTATCTTCCCTTATGATATGTATGTTCTTTAGAAACTATATTTTCAGGATTAAAATTCAAAACTTTCAGGAAAGTGGATCCGAATGACCACGAATTTGGTCCAATCACGCTTTACTACGAGGCAAAGACTCACCTTGAGCTGGGCCACAAGCTTTTTTTAAGCCACAACAAACGAAGGCCGAAAAATCGCGAACTCCATGGGAAGGCGTTCAAATGCCTTGCAAAAGCGGTCAAACTTATAGATGACAAAATTGCATGGTTTATCAGCACTCTGTCCATTCTGAACATTAAGCCGTCCAGTCGGCTTTCAAAGCAATTTTACCGAAAGATTGAAGCGCTCAACATATTCCGACAACAATGTGTCACGTCAATTGATACAATCGTGCGGTGCGACCAACAGGTGGTCTCACGGCAGAACTGACGGCAGGGCGAAGCAGGAGACTGCTGCTCCCCGAGAGAAAATGCCTCCGATAAAGACCAATTTTGGCAAAGCATGACCAATTCAGCTTAGAAAAGCTAATAAGCGAATCGATTAGACTTTTTTTTGGGGGGGGGGGGTTTTCTCGGGAGCGTTTTCGCGGGTGTTTTAGGCAGAGATTGGCTGAAAGGGCCTAGCGATTAATCTCGATTTTTAATCAAAAATGAAAATCCAAAATTTTTTGCTCAATTAATCGACCAAGAAATAATCGAATGGGGAGCGGACAAATGGTTGGGGGTACGGTACCCTCGGTACCCTTTAGCGGCGGGCGGACAAATGGTTGTGGGGAGGGGGTACGGTACCCTTTAGCGGAGGGCGGACAAATGGTTGGGGGTACGGTACCATTGATTGAAACCGATGCCACAAAAATCCTCATTAAAAGGGGGTCATAATCCAAAACTATGCCGTTCCTTCAGCTAGATGTTAATTAATAATTTTGCAAAATGTTTTTCAAACACCAAAATTGCTAATTTTGTTTCTTTATTTTTAAAACTCTGACTCGTAAAATTCCTATTACAATACAAATTTACATTACAATACAAATTTTCAATTTTAGAATGTTGGGGTTGCGAGAATCAAGGACTGTATAGAAATTGAGGATGGCGCACTCAAATACAAAAAAGAGAAAAAGGAAGAGCAGCAGAAAAAGCAGCAGAAATCGGCGGCAACTGAACCTCTTCGTGCAGCAGATCCTTCCGGCCCAGACGGACCGCCCTCCGGACCGCCTTCCGGACCGCCTTCCGGACCGCCTTCCGGACCGCCTTCCGGACCGCCTTCCGGACCGCCTCCCGGACCGCCTTCCGGACCGCCTTCCGGACCACCGCCTCCCGGACCGCCTCCCGGACCGCCTCCCGGACCGCCTTCCGGACCACCGCCTCCAGACGACCCGCCTCCAGACGAACCGGGTTAGGCGACCATTTGGAAACCCCATAATTTCTTTGTAAACGTCGGCTTCGAGCGGATTTTGCCATTTTACCAGGGTAATGGTACAGTTAAAAACAGATGCCCGGTTTAGGTAATAAAATTCGTGATTCTTCTTGCTGCTATAATGACCCAAAAATGCTGTTGGAACATAGCTGAAATAGAGGGGCGTGGGGTTGGCATACGTTAATTTTTCCAAGGAATTCTTTCCCTCTAAAAATCAGTCCTCATAATTTTTCAGATGACGACATTCCGACCCCCAGGGACGCGTTAGAGGCGATGAGGGATGAGGGTTTGTCCCACTTCTACAACCTGGACATTGCGATGCCGATACCGCCAATTTGGACAATTGCCCTGCTATCTTTTGCCAGCGTGGCACAAATTGTCATTGGCTTGATGGTGGTTTATCACACCAAAGGTGCTTCGGAATGGGGCTGGTCTCTGATCAGTGGGTAAGTAAATCGGAGCGTATTTTTCATTTTATCAAAGAAAATAGGTTAAAGGCGTAAAAGAAGGACAAAATAGAACATCGCCTCCAATGAGGACAAATCTTAGAAATAAGGGCATCTGGCCACCCTGTTTTTACATATGATGAATCGTAAAATGGCATTTTTCGACCGAGTCTGAAACTCGAATTCAGTCTTACACTCTTTTTCACCACTAAATTCGATTCTAAACAAACTCTCATCGATCGAAAATGTGGTTTTAATGCATACCGTAATTTTTTTGTGAGACCACTGATCCTTGGCTTTTCAAAAGATAACATAAATTTCAGAGGTGGGTCGAACTCAGAAATTTTCAACATTGAAATTCTACTAAAATTAAAAAAAAACATTTTTGCGCATTATTACACTAATCTGTCTGTGCATTATACAGTATGTATTACAATATCATATTTCCAGTGGATGGGACGACCTTAAAACGAGCCTCGCGATGGCATTTAATCCGGAGGGAGAAATGTCGCAGGCCTTCTCATGGACCAAGTGGTTTGCCAAAAAAGTTGTGCACTATGGCAAAGTTGTGCTTGGCAAGTTGGCCGACGCATTGGCGGCAAAATTCCCTGTGGTGGAAATGGTTTTCAAAGTTTGTGGCCAATCGACGGTCGGCACACCAACGGCATTAACAAACGGGCAGATATGTGAGAAAATCTTCAAAACGACCATCCTCAAAGACTTGCCCGAGATAGCCCGTAAGTGTTTTGTTCGAGTTGAGGTGTTCGGGCACCGACCAACCAACCAACCACCAGGACTGGGCGTAATGAAAAAAAAATCCGGTTCCTATTGACAACAAACATTTACTTTAATAAGGAGACCAATGGTGGCTAGGTCGTTTCTTAAATTCAGTGACTTGGGCCAATCGAAAGTGATTTAAGAGGGCTAGAAAAATTGACAAAAAATTTCTTAAGACAATTCTGGACTCTCTAATTCAGGGCTACATTTTTGCTTAACATAGTAAACTATCTCGATTTTTCAGCGAGGCATGGCCATAATAGCACCAATGAAAACACTTCTCTGGCCATAAATCGCTGACAAATTGAGTTAGAATTTTTTTTTCTTTTGCAAAAAATGTGTAGCACTGAAGTAGAGCTTTCGAATATATAAGCTGCTGTCCTTGACTGACGGATTGTCTGTCCTTCACTGACGGATTGTTTGTCCTTCACTGACGGATTGTCTGTCCTTCACTGACGGATTGTTTGTCCTTCACTGACGGATNGACGGATTGTCTGTCCTTCACTGACGGATTGTTTGTCCTTCACTGACGGATTGTCTGTCCTTCACTGACGGATTGTTTGTCCTTCACTGACGGATATCCGTCCGTACACGTTTGGTACCCCCATCCTTGCAATTCTTTTTTGTATAAAAGCAAAGTAATAATGTTACAAATTCCTGCTTAAGAACAAACTCTCACCGTGATTCTGGACAAGAAGCTGGGCAAGGACAATAAATACAGCAAATTCTCCAGAAAGTACCCAAACCTTGCGCAAAACATTCGAATGGTAGCCGGTCTTGTCATGGACACCGGCGTGGACATCAAAAATCTTTCCAAATTTTCAAAAAAAATTGCTTACCAAAAAAGACAGCCATCGTTGACCCAAAAAATGTTTAATCGATCGGCGGCCGTTGGCTTTCAAATGGCACAAGTTGTGGCGGATGACGCTTTTCGAGAATGGTGGTGCTCAAAAAAAGACAAGAAAGACAGAAACTTCTGGTTTTATCTTGGAGAGGTTTGTGTCGTACAGTTTATGCTGCTTGACATGTTTAAATTGGCTAAGTTGGGATCGCGAATTTTCGGAAAACCTCCGGGCGAGGCTTTGAATGATTTTTCCATGATTCTGCCTCCTGATCTTGAATTACCAGCGGTTTTTGGGCCCAAAAGAAGGGCACACATCTTTTCGGAGCCTCCTGGGAAATCGGTCTGGCGAAGGCTTCCTTCCCCTAATTTGTAAGACGAAGATCCAATTTCAGCAGATTTGTCGTTCGTTTGGCTACATAGTTTTCAAAATTTATCCATTTGTAGGTTTGTCCGACACCCAGATTTTAAGCTAAAAATTTTTAACTTTTAATCCGATTTCATTTGATTAATACGATTTATTCGTTTTAAGCCAATTTTCACTGTTAAAAAAAGGAGTCCCAGTTTTATTACCGGGACTATCCCGGGTTCGGGTTTTATTACCCGTATCTCATGTTTTTCCACTTTTAAATTCTCGTTCTTGACCTCCTCTATTTATAATTAATAGTAAAATGTTCCTATTTTTATATGTGAAAATTAATGGTGCACGTGTGTAATATGGTGAATTTAGGAGGCCGTGTCAGCACTCATTACATCGGATTTGGTCACCAACGCTTCAGTTAACTTGTTCGAACTCGCAAATCCTATGAATCAAGGTGATAGGGTGAAAGAGAAAATTGACGAATGGAAAACAGCGTGGAGTGAAATAAGAAAAGAAGCAAAAAGAGAGGGAAAGAAAGCAAAAGGAAAAAGAAATGGAGCAAAAGTAGGGGGAAAGGAAGCAGAAGGAAGCAAAAGCAAAGAAGAGGGAGAGGAAGCAAAAGGAAGCAAAAGCAAAGAAGAGGGAAAGGAAGCAGAAGGAAGCAAAAGGAATAAAGAGGAGGATAGGACGAGGATGCAAAAGAGGACGCGGGAGATGGCAAAGAAAGCAAAAGGAGAGAGAAATGAAGCAAAAAAAGTGGGAAAGGAAGCAAAAGGAAGCAAACCAAGTGGGAAAGGAAGCAAAAAAGGGAGAGGAAGCAAAAAAAAGGGAGAGGAAGCAAAAAAGAGAGAGGAAGCGCAACAAGCCTGCAACGAGCTGATCCTTCCAACGTCCTCCGAACGCAACGAACTGGAGAAGGCCCTTAAAAAGTAAAGTTGGTGACAAATGAACTGAAGTGTGTCGGCCGACAAAATACAGTCACGACATGTTCCGTCTATCTTAAGGCTTAGCCTAACCTAGGTTAGACTTAGCCCAAGCCTAGGCTAGGCAGCTTAATTTGGCACACACACAGTTCAAAAATTAGCTTTTACTATCACACTTCCTTCAGCTTTGAGGAGAAAATTGAGAAGGTCATGACAAACGCCGAGCAATCGCCTAAGGCAGAAACCGGTGGATCAGGCCCAAACGCCAAGCAATCGCCTAAGGCAGAAACCGGTGGATCAGGCCCAAACGCCAAGCAATCGCCTAAGGAAGAATCCGATGAATCAGCGACAGAGGAAGTGAGTCCACTTTTGAATTAAAAAACCTAAACATTCGGCTTTTGGTTTACCGTGAGAGATATGCTTGGGTTGCTGTTGACTACTGTAGAAATGGACGATTAAGGAATTACTGTATTACCCCAATCGACTGTTATGAGTTCAATCACGCATTTCAGATTCACTTAATCGACGTAACTCTTTTCACAGTCAACCAAATTAAACATCTTTGGTATCATTCGAAACTTGAATCGTTTACGCCAAATAACTAGGGTTAGACAAACCCGGATATCCGGGCCCCTCGGATACCGGTTCCTTGGCACGAGTCCGACGGCGCCACAGGCGCGGTCGGGAAAATTTAGAATTTTTTACTGAATTTGTGAAGAAATTTGCAACCAGTTTTAAAACTGCGTTAATTTTTGAAGTTTTTACAATGTTTGTTAAGGAATTGCTCTGAAATTAACGCCAATTTTTGTGGAGAAAATTCACCAGAATTGCAAATAGGACACTTCGAGTTGCTTATCTGCAGCCTACCTAATTGTTTTGTGAAATTGGTAACTATAGTAATTATAAAAAACAAATTACAGAAGCCCATATTTCTAGCGTTAACACCAGGGCTGCCAAATCTGAGGTTTTAGCCTCATTTTGTGTTTTTTGTAATGGCAATGAGGCTCAAATTTTTAAAATGAGGATTTGATGCTTTTTTGGTGTTTTTTGGATGCTCCTGATGATTTTTGCTGTTTTTTGTGTGTTTGAGGATTTTTAGTGTGTTTTTTTGAGAACATTAGGTGTGCTTAACCCGCGCCGGATCCACCGGAGACCAGTCCCGGTTCCTGACTGATGCGCGTTCTTGTCCGTCCCTACAAATAACAACAAAAACATAGCGTTTTTTAAGTTCAAAATAAAGTTATAATTAAAAAAACCCAAGGCATCTAGTTTTTTCACAGTTTTCTCCCTTCTACTTACATATATGTTCTACTCATCAAAAGCTTTCGAATGATAGCAAAGATGTTTAATTTGGTTGACTGTGAAAAGAGACGTCGATTTAAGTGAATCTGAAATGCGTGATTGGACTCATAACAGTCAATTGGACTCATAAACTGCTCTAGAACCACCGTTTACTCTAATATTAGTTTAATTTTTTTTTTTTTTAATTTGAGTTTTCAATTTTGCTTTTTTTCAGTGACCATCTGAATTAACGGCTAACGAGGCATTCGGATGATTTGATGTTGTGAGCATTAATTATTCTTCGATCTTTTTATTGTTGTTCCATTCATTATCTTTAGCATTTGAAAAACATTCCCATATTTTTTGTCAAGAATTTAGGGGTATCACATCATATAGACAGCGGGGAATGGGCTCGACTAGCGCACAATGAGATTTAATTAATCGAAAGCGGTGCCTTTTCCTAAAAATATTTGCTCCGTAATTATTGTTGATGGCAAACATTGGATTCTTGATTATTGTTTGTCGTCGTCGTATCAGGGATGGGAATCGCGTGGAAAAAATAGGTACTAAAAACCGGGTTCATAAGCAAAAATAGGTTTGAGACTATTTGGTGAAGACGAATGGCTGTTGGTCCGTTGTCCAACTGAGCGCGATGATGCGAAATGGGCCGAGTGGGAAAGGGAGGCGACTGAGTTGGTTTGGTGTCGTCCGTGGAATGTTAAATTCAACGACGGGGGCATCGGCGACGGAAATGTCAATAAATTCAAAAAAAATTTAGTTTTGCAACTATTTCCACAGATTGCTTGATATAAAAGAAAGTCCGAGTGCGCCCCGAAAATGAATGAACTGAGTACGACGGAGGGGAGGGGAATTCAAAATGAGAAAGGACTAAGTATTGAAATTGTTGCTTTTTTCTTTTAATATATCTTGATTTCCCGAAGCTTTGACGCTAGAGAGACTGCTTTTCTGTTCCTTGGAAGAAAAAGTTACTAGCATAGGGCCACAAATTATATGGACAAAAAATCTTGAAATATGGCCATAAAATATGGATAAAAAATTTTAAAATATAGACCAAATATGTATGGACAAAAATTGCAAAATATGGACGGAATATGGATAAAATTTTTTTCAAATATTGCAAAAAATGCGTTAATAAAAGTAATAAGTAGGGAACGGATTATATGCATTTTGCATATTTTGTTTTCTCATATGCTTTGAAGAATACGGCTTAAAAATAACCTTTTCGCGTTGGTTTGAGCTTTTTTGGTCAAGTTTAAAAAAACATATTTTTCATATTTTGGGGGTTCGTGCATATTTTTTGCATATTTTGCATATTTTGGCATATTTTGCATATTTCGAGCATATTTTGGCATTTTTGACCAAAAATTTGCAAAAAATAGACCTAAAATCATGGTTTTTTGGCTGTTTTTGGAAAATAATTCATATTTTTAACGATAAGTTTTAGTCATTTTCGAAAAAAATGCTTGAAGGATCGAACATTTTCATAAAAATAAGGGGAAAAATCGCGGCGCTGAAATGGTGCAGCGCTCGAGTGGCTACACGGAGATGGCCATGTGGCGATGAATTGGCCTGACAGTTAAAACCACCGTCATTTTTTCGATCTTTTTCAACTTTCCAAAAATACTAAAACAATATGCGAAAAGGCTTTAAACCTACTTATCAGACGTTAAAAGATGAAAAAAATTAAGTATTAAGCAAAGTAGTGTACTAAAAGTACCAATTTTCGATGCATATTTCGGAATTTTTGGTGCATATTTCGGCATTTTTGGTGCATATTTCGGCATTTTTGGCATATTTTGGTGCATATTTCGGCATTTTTGGTGCATATTTCGGCATTTTTGGCATATTTTGGTGCATATTTTGGCCTTTTTTGGTGCATATATATGCGCATATTTGGCGATTTTTGGTGCATATCGGTCCGATCCCTACTAATAAGAGCAATAAAAATGTTTATATGCAAATCAAAGGCATTTCAGCGAAAATTTGAAAATAAGCAGAATTTTTCAAATTTTCATTTTTTGGTGGCAGAATTTTTAGTTGCAATAATGTCTATTTTTAGGGGTGCATTTTTTGAAAATTTTGAAAAAGTCGATTCTTAGCGGTGTATTTTTCGTTTTTATTGCATTTTTGTTAAGGAATTTTGAAAAATGGCAAAATATGTATGGATAAAAATATGGAATATGGATACAAATATGGAAAATGGGCTCTAGAAGCTCCAACCAAAGCTAAAAACATCATTTCTGGCATTTATACGCTGTTCCGAGTGCGCAAAAATAGGATTTCTATATAAATCGCAGCCCTATTTATTATATATAATTTATTTTAAAAATTTTAAACTTCAAAATATAATTTTTTGAATTTTTGCTCAAAATTGATCATACCGTAACTTGATCAGTTCTGATCAGAACTCAAACTTTTTTTTGTTTGAGTCAGCTCAAATGTATGCAAACATTGCTTAAGGCAAAATTTTTATTTTTCATTTTTCTACCCCAAGCAAATTCATGTAAAATTTGGTTTGCCCCCTCATATCGCCCCTAAACACGAACCAAAACGGGCAAATATATATTTTTAAGCTCACTCACACCCTGGCTGGCGCATCTCCTACCACAAACTCAACCCGGTCCCCAACCCAAAAATTTTCACCATAAAAGTTGACGCAAAAAAAATAAAATTTTCCAACTTTACGACCCATTTCGACCCCAAGTAGAACACTTACAGACCCGGTCAAATGACATTTTTTCTGCCCCATTATGTCCCCAACTTATAATTAACCGCCCCCAAGCTGATCCGAGCAAACCCCATCGTTTATGGCAATTTCTCCCAAAACAGCCTAAAAAAAAATCCGATTTTTCGACCGCCATTTTTCAAAAAATTCCTTAACAAAAAAGCAATAAAAACAAAAAATACAACCCTAAGGATCGACTTTTTCAAAATTTTCAAAAAATGCACCCCTAAAAATTGACATTTTTGCAACTAAAAATTCTGCCACCAAAAAATGAAAATTTGAAAAATTCTGTTTTTTCGAAAATTTTCTTGGAAATGCCTTTGATTTGCATATAAAAATTTGTATTGCTCTTTTCAATTGGCGCTTTTTAGCATTTAGAAAATAAAGCAATCGCTCAAAATGATCAACCGATTCATTCGCAATTTTCTGAACGGTCTGCACATTATTCGCGAGGTTTGCAATTTTGCGCTTTTTTTTGCCCACTATTTGTAAAAAGCACACGAAAATGCTCTAACAAATAAGAGTTTTGGAGGGGTTCAGGTTTTTTTTTAAATTGGATTCGATGGATTAATCGGAATTTTTCCTCTTCGAGATTCAAAATTTTGTTTAGGTTCAACAAGTTCAAACTGTTCATGTGGCGTGTTTGCATCAATGCGCCAAAAATGTATGCCCGGCAGCCGTTCTTTCATGTGGCGCTCGCATGGCGTCGTCGTCGTCCAGTAAATTTTGGACATTTGAACCCCAAAAAAATTTAATTTGAAATAAACAGTCCAAATTTTGGCCTGGTGTTTTTTTGCCAGAAACTTTGCAATTTCAGACCTCCCCAGCAACCGGTCCAAGCTATCGGGCGAGTACAGCAACAACAGCGGTTCCACGCTGTTGAACGATTACCGCAACAAACGTACAGCCAATCTTCAACTCGCCGATTTGGGCAAAGACGCCGTGGCGTTTGCGCTGGACCCGCGCGGTTCAAGGTGGGAATAGCTGGGTGAACGATTTGAACAGCCCGGCCTGGCGCCAACCCGTTCATTCCATGGCGTGTAACTTTCATCAACTTCCACCGAATCAGACAAATTTAATACCATTTGAAAGCTCGATAAATTGTCAATGGCCTGAAAAATGTGCATTTCGCCAGTCTAAATGGTAACCAATTCCTCACTCCCCAAGAAAACTTATAAATTTAAAACTGTCCTAAGCTTTATTATCAAATCGTACCATTTTAACACAAATAAAGAAAGCAATTGTTGATTGAATACAGAATTCGCATTAACATTTTGCCAGGTTCATCCAACAAAAGTTGGGGCGTGCCAATCCGACGGGGACGGCTCAGCTGGTGGACGCTTTGCGTGGCCACGTGTTGACATTGGCCAAGAATTTGTACGGCTCTCACGTGATCCAAACGGCGTTGAAATCGGTGGACAAAGCGTCACAAATTGAGGCAAAAGCATTTAATTTAATTTATTTTTCTTTTATGTTCGTGTAACGATTGGACTCCCCCCCCCCTCCTTCACATTTTCTTTGGCGCTGAAAACGAATACGATTGGGGTCGGTCAACTGAGCGCTACGACTGGGCGCCCATTACCTATACTATAAAAGGGTCATTTGGGCGCCCGTTGAAAACTTTTTGTGTTTAAATTTATTGACCAAAAACCCCCCAAAAAGTGCCAAAATATCGATTAAAAAGTGTGCTAAACTGACCAAATTCAGTCAATTTTTGCATGAAAACGTTCAAAATTCGTCAATCTTAATTAATTTTCTTCTTACAATTGTAAATATAATATTTTTCACACGTTTTTGAAACTTTTATAAAAAATAACAAAAATCAAAATTTTTTCGGAAAATATCAATCTTTGGGAGTAGATTTTTGGTCCAAGAAAAAAAAGTGTTTTAGGGTGCATTTCTGGGAAAGAAAAATTTTGGTTTTAGGGATTGATTTTAGCTTCTTTTTTTTGCATTTTTCTTATGAAATTTTCAAAAAAATGCCTAAAATATTGCATTTTTTCTTAAAATTTTGGAGAAAAGTGCCAAATACACCTCCCAAAAAATCACTTTTCTTTGACAAAAACACACCCCTAAAAATCGAAATTTCTAAAAAATTTATTTGATATGTTTATTAAATTCTATGCTGAAAAATATTATATTTACAATTGTAAGAAGAAAATTAATTTAGAATGATGGATAAAGGTTTTCACGCAAAAGACTGGATTTGGTCAGTTTTAGCTAGAGACCGGCAACTCAACCCAAACAAAATTTTGTACAAAATTTTTTGGGTTTCTTTTGGTTTTGGTTTCTTTTGGGTTTTGCTCAATTTGACCAAAACCAAAACCAAATTTTTGGGTTTCTTTTGGTTTTGGTATTTTTTGGGTTGACAAAACCCAAAATTTTGTACAAAACCAAAAAATTTAAAAAACATAATAAAATGATCAAATTTCCGATTTTTAAAAATTTTAATACCGGCTGAAAAATCAGGAATATTTTTTAAGTGTGTAAATATATGAATTTAATGCCAAAACTTTTTTATTGGTAAGAAAATTGTGTAAAATTTCGATGATTTGCCGATTTTTGAATTTTCAGAAATCCAATTTATTTTTGCAAATTCTGCTATACTAGGGGGTGGCGGTCGGCGGTGCCGATAGGCGCCGCCGAGAAAATTTTGAATTTTTGATTCAATTTGTTAGGGGATTTGCAACCAAAATTTTAAAATTACGGTAGTTTTTTTGAAATTTTTTAGGAATGGGAGAGGCCCGCCGGCACCGCCGGAAACATTTTTAAGTTTAGAAAAATGTGTTGATTTTTTCAAAAATACTTTTTTGCGCCATTTTAATTAAAAAATATTCGAAATTTATCAATGTGAGGGGCATGTGAGAAGAGGAAAAATGATAAATAAGTGCTCGCACTCAAGCGAGTTCGAACCCCAACACATAACATAAGAGTTAACGAAAAGACAAACCACTAAGCCATCAATTACTTCGAAAGATTCTTGTAAAAAAGATTGAAAAATCACTCGATGATGCTATCTTTAGGGGTGTAAATTCAACTGGACAACACCCAAAACTTTTGTACAAAAAAGGGCATGACCCAAACAAAATTTTGTACAAAATTTTTTGGGTTTCTTTTGGTTTTGGTTTCTTTTGGGTTTTGCCCAATTTGACCAAAACCAAAACCAAAATTTTGGTTTTTTTTTGTACAAAAAACCCCAAAAAATTTTTGGTTTTTGGTTTTGGTCCGGACTCTAGTTTTAGCACATTTTTTAGTCCCCATTTCGCCACTTTTTGGGCTTTTTAGTCCCTAAAAATCCGATCCCTAGTCATGACTCATGAGTCACCAAAATTGGTCATTTATTCCTCATTAAAATCAAAATTTTGTAAAATTAAAAAAAATTTCAACGGGCGTCCAAATGGCCCCTAAAACGGACGCCCAGTTTTGAGCGCCCAGTTGAACGACTCCCAAACGAATAATCCATCAAAAAAGAATTTGTCACTTCCTTTTTAATCCGAGTTTAAAAATTGGTACTCAAGTGTCCTTTTTACCTGGGTACTCAAATGTTTGACTATATAATAATATTTTTAGATAATCAATGAGATATTGGCGCAAGTGATTCCCCTGTCCTTCCACGAATACGGTAATCTGGTGATTCAATGTGTTCTTGAACACTGTACGGAGCAGCAAAAGCGTCCCGTGTTGGAACAACTGCATGACAATGTGCACACTTTGGTCACGGACCAGAATGGCAACTTTGTGATCCAACATATGCTGGAGCATGGACTGCCCGAGGACCGGGAGCGCATTGTGCGCTGCCTGCAGGTCGACATTATGAAGAACACATATCTTCACTCCTTCTGCAGCGTAATAGAAAAGTGTTTGATGTTTGGGACGACGAAGCAGAGAAATGCGTTGATTGACCAAGTTTGTGCGGAGTGAGTGATTTTCTGGGAACCCCAAAAACTAAATTGTTACGGTTTTCTGTTCAGCGACGGCACTGGAAAGCCGCCTTTGTTGGAAATGATGAAGCATCCGTTCGCCAACGACGTCGTGCTCAAAATGGTGGACTGTGCGGACTCTGCGCATCGTGACAAAATGATATTCGCCATCGAAGAACACATTCCGGCACTGCTTAAGAGACAACAGTGAGTTTTGTGTTAGCTTTTCTGCCCTTTTTTTATTTCGTCATCGAATTTTCGTGGTTATCGATTTTGCCTCTCGGGAATTATTCATTTTCCCCCAACACCGGTATTTACGCGATACGGCCAAAAAACGCTTTTTATAATACGCCGAACTTGCCGATATTTTCGGGTGGTCACTTTTTGTCAAAAAGATACGATGAGACTCAAAATTACGATATTTTATCGATACACAGACAGCCCTGGGCTGGTAGCCCATTGGGTGTTGATCAGTTTATTTGAATGTTTTTTAGGTTTCAGATCGCTTGCCAAAAGGGGCGGCGCCGTCGCCGACAAAAGGAAGAAGCCGATAAATGGATAATGGGCGTGTGTCCGCTTGATGATTGATTGAATAAATTATTTTATTTTTTGCTCGTCATTGAATTGCAGAGTGAAAACTTTCATGAAAAAATATGTTCTCGATTAGAGTGCGGCGCAGGACCGGATCCTGCGCAGGATTTTGCAGGATCCGGTCCGCAATCCTGCACTTTTTGGGCTTTTGCAGGATTAGCAGGATTTGCAGGATTAATCCCGCAGGATCCGATCCTGCAAACAATTTTGAATCCCAATCCTGCAACAGGATCCGCAAATTTGACTGCGGATCCTGCAAGTATTAAATTTAGTAAAGGATAATGCCAATTTACATCCAATAATGCTGTGGTGTAGTGGTTAATGCTATGGGTAGAAAAGGTTTTGATTGGGGTTCAAACCCCCGACCATGTCAATGATTTTTTAGAACTTTCAGTGAGCATCTATAGCGGAGTAGGGTTCGGATAATCGGGTTGGGGCCGGGCGGGCTTTTTTCCGGGCAACCCGAAAGTGGCCGGGCGGGCTTTTCCGGGCGGGCTTTTTTTGATTTTTTGTCCGGGCGGGCTTTGCCGGGCGAATATTTTTGGGTTTTTCCTCCGGGCGGGCTTTGCCGGGCGAATACCGGGCTTTAGCCCGGATTTTGGAAAAAAATCCGAATACCGGGCGAATATTTAAAAATTTTTTGAAACAGCTTAAAAGTTAGAGATTGATCATTCCTGATCATGTACGATATAGACCAGGGGTGTGTATCGTATCGTAATCGTAAATATCGTAATTTAGAGCCATATTGCATCGTATTTTCGCTAAAAATCACCCGAATCGTAATTTTTGAGGCCCCAGATTCGGGAGGAACGGACCCCAATTCGTTTTTGGCCACTTCGTTTTTTACCCAATTCGTTTTTGACCCAATTCGTTTTTGGGACGATTCGTTTTTTTTGGGACGATTCATTTTTTTGGGACGATTCGTTTTTTTAGGGACGATTCGTTTTTTAGTAAGAAAAAAGCATTTATGAGCGGAATTTGAAGGTTTTATGCAAGTCTTTAAGTGTATTTAGGGGTTATTGTGGTAGCTGATCACGAATATGACATCAGATTTATCATAAGACATCATCTAATCTATGATTTGACATCTATGTTTTTATAAAAAAWTTAAAAATKWTTTTTTTTCAAAGTTGAGAAAAAGCTGTTTTTAGGGGTATYYGGGGGCGTAGAATCCGAATTTGGCATTTATATAGACCAATTTTGAACTCCGGATCCGAATTCGAATTTTTTTTCGAAATTTCAAAAATCCAATTTATTGATCAAAATCGATGAAAATGCACGAAATTACAACAAGAGAGTCGGATTCGGATTCTACGCCCCCGAATACCCCTAAAAACAGCTTTTTTTCAACTTTGAAAAAAAACATTTTTAATTTATTTACAAAAACATAGATGTCGAAATCATAGATTAGATGATGTCTTATGATAAATCTGATGTCATAACTCAATTTGTTAAGAGATTTTCATCCAAAATTTAAAAATATGGTGCCTTTTTTTTTTGAAGTTTTTACGAATGCGAGGGCCGGCGGTGCCTATAGGCGCCGCCGGGGAAATTTTTTTGATTTTTGATGACAATTTGTAAAGAAAATTGGTCCAAAAAATACGAATTTTGCAAAACAAAGGGGTTCCCTACTTGCAAAAATGACAAAAAATATTCGGAAAATATTCGGTTTTTTGGGGCCGGGCGGGCTTTTTTCCGGGCTCCCTAAAAGGAGCCGGGCGGGCTTTTCCGGGCGGGCTTTTTTTGATTTTTTGTCCGGGCGGGCTTTGCCGGGCGAATACCGGGCTTTAGCCCGGATCGAATATTTCCTAGTCGGGCGCCCGCCCGGCCGAATGCCCGCCCGTTGCCCGCCCGACCCGGGCGCCCGTCCGAACCCTATAGCGGAGGAAACAATTTCTAAAAATAATAAAAAATATTTCTGATTTTGTAAAATCAAGTCAAACATGATGAACACCCACAATTTTTTTTTCACAAATTACAAATCGCCATTACTCTTAAGGTGTTTGAAGATGATAAATGGATTTAAAAAATTTATATTATTTTATGCTTTCCCACTGAAGACATTGCTGAAATTATTGAAAAATTTTTATTGATAACATTTTCTTTACCCCCGACCCAGGCACGTAGCCAGGGGGGGGGCATGCCCTTCCTCCCGAAATGAAAAAAAAACCATAGGGGGACCCTCCCTATTGTTTTGCACCTTTTACACTTTTCTTTCGAGCATTTTGCGCAAAAATTGCTTAACAAAAATGCAATAAAACGGAACAACATACCCCTAAGAATCGATTTTAAAGAGCGAAAAATACACCCCCCCCCCTAATCGACTTTTTGCCCCCCCGGAAAAAAATCCTGGATACGTGCCTGCCCAAACCCGAAAATTTTGATGTCCCTGATCCCCGACATGGCTAACCCCAACCCCCGACTTGCCCGCTCCCGAGGGACAGGGGAGGAATCCTAATTTTGAGGCCAAAATTGATTTTTGAAAATTTTTACTCAATCCTGCAATCCTGCGCAGGATCCTGCAAATTCTAAATGCAGGATTAGCAGGATTGCAGGATTTGCAGGATTAATCCCGCAGGATCCGATCCTGCAAAAAATTTTGATTTCCAATCCTGCAACAGGATCCGCAAATTTGATTTTGCCGCACTCTATTCTCGATCTCCATCAATTTAAATTTTAAATTTATGTCTGGGTGGGTGTGTTGCGAGTGGCATTGCTTTATTCATTGAACAAAAATCTTCAAGTAACACAACAACAACTACACGATTGTTACACACACCTTTTCCGTTTTTACTCCATTTTGGTAAGAAATTTTCAAAAAAATGTATTTTTTAGCTGAAGAATACCACTCATGAGAGTTTAGCTTATTTCATATATCATTCAACTCCTCTCGACGAGAGAAATCGAGTGGTATCATTTTTAGGCTGCGGCAACAACTAAGAGCTGAGATACAGCTTCTCAAAGTTGGCAAAACCATAGGGAGGACCTTTTTGGTCAGAACTTGTAAAAGTATTTATATTTTCTATTCTAAAATTGTCTGAAAATATGTTATTATTAAAGCCGGATGCCATATTTTCTCGGAGAGGAGTTGGCCTCCCTGGGGGGGGGGGAGGAGGGAGAGCCAAGCCAAAAAAGTCGATTCTTACAAATTAGGTGTGCAGGAGGCCGGCACGTATTTAGAGTTTTGCTTTGGAGGATGGGGCATTTAGGTGGTGCATTTTTCCTTTTTGCTGAGAGATTTATTTGTAACCACAATTTTAAAAATATGGCTTTTTCAAATTTTTTATGAATGGGAGAGGTCTCCGCCGGAGAAAATTTTTTTAGAATTTAACGAAATTTGTTTTTAAAAATTGGTCCAAAATTTACGAATTTGAAAATTGACAAAAACCGGTTTCGTTTTCGGTTAACCGGGTCTCGGCCAAAAACCGGGGGTGGCAAAACCGGCCTAACCGTAAACCGGGCCCCCCGGTTTAAAACCGACCGTGAACTACTCTAATACACAACTACTTAAAATGTGTCATCTTTGTGTATTTAAAACAATTGTTTTAATGCTTTATATATAAAACAAACAAAAAGACACGAATGAGCAAAAAAAGAAATACACAAAACTCATTTGTCAGTGAAGAAATCTTCTTTTTTGTGAGTTGGTTATTTTTTAGTATTATTGTCAGGCCAAATATTCATACAGATCATGGTCCTCTTCGGATCGCTTCAAATATTCCTTCTCGATCAGCGAGTCAATGCACTTTTTGATGATCGGAACCTGAAAGGAGAAATTTGTAAAATATATTCTTCGAAAATCCCAACAAAAAATTCAATCAATGAACGAACCCAACCACAACAACAACAATATCAACGTGTTTCAGCTTTTAAGCCTCCTAATGGTGTCCCCGTCCGGAGACAGTTCGACCCGCTGACCCCACCCAACCACACCTTAGGCTGAAAACGCGTCGTTAGCTGGCTGAGCACTTCGGAAACCAACAGCGTGTGCTTCAGCGTCTTGCGCATCTTCATAATACGAACAATGGCCGCCTTAAAAAGACATTTGTTGACACACAAAATCACCAAAAAAAAGGAAAAGATGAAGAAAATTGGTCGAATATGGCTGGCTGCTGCTCACCAGTGTTTTGCTGTTCCAACAATTTTGAACCTGTTCCTGTTCCTGTTCTGTTCTCAAATTTTAGAACAGCCTATCTGTTCTGTTCCTGTTCTGTTCCGACCTCGAGAACAGAACAGGAACAGAACAGGAACAGAACAGAGTAAACTGTTCTTAGACTGTTCCAAATCAAAATTTTTCCGAGTGAAATTCAGTCTGAAATTTTAATTGATGATGCATTGGACAAAGTGTTCAATCACTTCCTAGTGATGCTCGAGACCTAACTTTACCAAGCTTGACCCGAGACTCGAGATTGACCCTCAAAAACACGAGACTTTTACGAAAATATTTTAATTTAAGTTCAAAATAGGGTTGTTCCCGACCCCTTGGGGCGGGAAAAGGAGGTTGGGGTTGGTCAGTCGAGGGTCGGGGGCGACCCAATTTTGAGAATGGGGAGCAGTTCTAATTCAAAATTTTTTGAGAATTCTGCTTTACATCAGGGGGGGGGGTCGGCGGTGCCGATAGGCGCCGCCGAGAAAATTTTGAATTTTTGACTTAATTTGTTAAGGGATTTGCAAAGATTTTGATGGAATTGTTAAAAAAATTGGTCTTGATTTTTAAAAACAAAACAAAAGGGCCCCCCTATGATTTTTTTCTCAAGTTTAATGAAACAAATAAAAAATTTTTATGTCTTCAAAAAATATTAAATCTAAAATATTTTTAATTACCATCAAAGGGCATAAAGAGAAAAAAAATCATTTACAAAGTCGGGGGTTCGAACCCACAGCCCCAGGCATCACATATCACTCACCATTACACCACACCAGGGAGTAAAATAAAAAAAATAAAAAAGATTTTCACTAGGAAAAGTTGAACCTTAGACAAAATTGAATCAAGTCACTCAGTTAACCACTGCGCCACGTGAGATCATAACGAATCGTTGGAAAATTTCAAATATATTACTCAATCAAGTTCAATTCTTCAATTTTTACCCTGTTCTAGCTTGGCCTGTTCTGTTCCTGTTCTGTTCCTGTTCCAAGGATTTTGAATCTGTTCCTGTTCCTGTGCTGTTCTAAATTCTAGAATAGAACAGGAACAGGAACAGGAACAGAACAGGAACAGAACAGGAACAGAACAGGCCAAGCTGGAACAGCAAAACACTGCTGCTCACCTGAATGACCAACTTCCTGTCATCGTCCACCGCCTTCTGCACGTCCTCACTCTCCTTCTTAGTCTCCTTTGCGGAAGGCATCGCCCGGATCAGGTCGACCTTCAGTTTCCGGCTAAAGTTGGTTTGGGAACAGGAAATTGTAAAAGCATGCGGGATGACACTCACCTTTGGAAATCCGAATTGAACACCAACTGTTGCTGATCATCCGTCTCGGTCAGTGCTTGACCATCCTCACCAGACAGCTTCAATAGGTTTGTCTTGACAAGCGACTGCACAACACCAAACAGCTGATCACGCGGGAAGTCGATACCGAGTGCGACGTGCAGCTCGCCAAGGCTGTACGAGTCGCGTGCATTGAACTGCATGAGAATGGCGATCTGCTGCGTGTTACACTTTAAAAAAATTTGTTTTTTTTTGTTGTTGTTGCTAATTTACAATAAGAATAAAGCTACAATAAATGTGTATTTTGTCTGGAAGGTGTTCGGCGTAGAGATCAGCTCACCCCGGCACAACTGCAGTGCCCAGTTCAGCTTGCGCCCATTGAACCGGTTTGCGTAAAACTGTGTGTAGGCTAAATTTGCAAAGCTAGCGAAAAAAACAAAAACAAAATCAGAAATTGGCCAATTTTCTTAACTAAATCGTCCAATTTACAAACAAACAAAAAATGCAGTACAGGCCAAAAAGCGGTCACAGCATCGATCGTGATTCTCACATTACGCTCTCGCAAACTTACAGTCAATGCAATCAAGGAGTGGACGAGGAATCTCGAACTTTGTCGGCTGCTGCAACGGCCACACGTTCGACGTGACGACAATGACGGAAAAGTCCACGGTTAAAGTCCTTGGCTGCTGAAGAACCAAAGACAACATTCGTAAACAAAAATGAACATTTTATACCTCCTATTTTTGTCAGTCTATTGAAAACGACCTGCTTGAACTGCTCGGACTGATCCCTGCTCAGCGCAATGTCGGTCAGCAGCCGCTCCAGCTTGGAGGTGTACTCGAAGCCGCACATGTCCTTCAGCTTTGCGATCATACAACGCTCCGATTCTTCGCTGGCCGATGTGTCGTGGACGAGCCGTTTGCACAACAATTTGTTGTAGAAAACTTGGAAGACGTCTTTGTCATCGACATATTTGAACACGGTCATCTGTGTAAACATGTCAAAGATCAGATCAATCATGCATGATTTAAAATAAAGGGACACGACAAATGTCGCCAAATCCGGGTGACTCCGGACTTCAACCCCCAGCACAACCCACCACTTGTTCCAAATTCTCGTCCATCTTCTCGTCCTCCATGTTCCGAGCACTCTTGCGCAACAGTTGATCACAGTACACCACCAACAGTTGGGGCGATTTGGACGGATTCTTGGCCATTACCGTGATCTCGTTGTTGTTGATGAACTTGCCGAACGCACAGTCCCTGGCCTTCACAAAGCCACAATCCGCCCTGAAAGCGTTCATCACCAAGTTGTTGTACAATTCGTACCTGAATGTAGGTTTAAAAAGTCTTAAACAAAAACTTGACCAAGAAAGAGACTATCACAAAATTTTGGTAAAATAAATATCCATATTGTGATGTCAAAAATTTTAAAAAGAATATTCATTGCCATAATTCACATTTTCAAGATGCATGTGATGTACAGCTTGGAGTCGTTGAACGCCTCTCTAGCTATTTTCTGAATTGCCGCCTTGCCCTCACGTTCGATATACTCCTCGAAGATCTGTTTGAGCCTGGTCAACGCGTCGGGGACACGAGCGCAGAGTCCGTACTGAAAAGTTGGAAAGTATTTGGCGAAAAACCCCACAAAAGGAACAATAAGGGGGTTCGATATGTATTCAAAAAACAACCAAATTAATCTGTATTCCATAAATTGCCGTATTTTCAAAAAAGACTCCTACCATTCGTCCGAGATGGTCGATTTGTTGCCGATCGAGAAGTGCCTAAAAAATATTCAAACCATAAATGTGATAAACAAAAAACACCTCGAACTTGTCGTGGAACAGCTCCAGGTGCTGTTTGATCAACGCGTTGTCGCAGGATTGCATCAAACCTTCCAGCGTGGTGTTGTCCAGGTAAATCTGGCACCTGTCTCTTATACACATCTAGATGTGTATAAGAGACAGCCCCCTCCCCCCCCCAAGAGAAAATTTGAGGAAAAAACCATAGGGGGGACCCTTTTGATTTACATTTTTTTTAAAATTTTAAAATGTTTTATTTCTGACACCAATCGACCTTGATCATATAGTCCGGCACATTGTGATTGTGCGTTTGCAGGAAATTGTTCGATTCCGTCGTGTAGAAATTGCGTGTGTCCTAATTTGTAAGTGAAGGAATGTTAAAACAAAAATTTTAACAGAAAAAACTGCAACAACAAAAAATTTGAGCTTTTGATTTTCTTCTCCCTCTCATAAAATTATTCATCAAAATTTGCCTAATTCTCAAAAAGATGTCCTGCTGCTCTGTTTGTTCACCAAACCAACAATTTTTGTTTGTTTGACACAACACATTACCATATATATTCTTTTAATTAATTACCCATGGGTAATTAAAAGAGTATACACGGTATGTCAAAAAGGACGATGACAACACACCAACCTCAAGAAAACGATGTTCAAAAAAGTTGCGGTAGACTTTGTATTTGACGCTTGGACGCCGCTGCTGCTGCTGCTGCAACATCTGCGGAGCGACGACGCCTCCGCCGTCTGCGGTCAGTTCCTTCTCGTTGATGCCAAGTTCAACTGCATGATGAGACGGACGGAAGGCACACCCCCAAAATGCAAAAAAAAGTCCCCCAAAAAAACAAACTGTACGAGGCGACCACGCCGCTGATCAGTTTGGTAGTGATCCGCTCCCCGTTGCGATCCTTCTGCACGAGCGCAAGCGCTGCCGCTGTGATGTTGTGGTGCAGCTCGTCAAAGATCACCGATTTCCAAATGGACACTGCCAACTGTGAGAGAATGTTGGAGTTTCTTTTCGCGAAAATTACAAAGTTTTCTGAACTTCAGGAGGTTCTTGTGGGTTATGTGTCAACAAAAAAAAATCATTTTTTTCAAAGTTGATAAAAAGGTGTTTCTAGCGGTTTTCGGGATCGTAGTGTCCGAATCTGACTTCCATTTTGACCAATTTCGAATCCCGACCCGAATTCGACAATTAAAAAAAATTATTTTTATTAATTTTTTAAATTTGTATTGCGCAGACAAAGAATATCAGTTTGGTGGCATGAATTCAACATTTTGCAGAATTTTATCGAATTCAATCGACATTTCAACGATTTAATGGCAAAATTCGAAGAAAAAAAATTGTCTGTGAATGTTTGAATTCAGGTCCGGGGCTCGAAATCGGTCGAAATGGAGGTCGGATTCGGATTCTACGACCCCAAAACCCCTATAAACAGCTTTTTATTAATTTAAAAAACTTTTTTTGTTTGTTGACACATACATAACCCACAAGAACCCTTCACAGGAACTTTGGTAAGTTCTAAATACGTCTCTCACCTCTCGACTTTTTCTTCAAAACGTACATTGTACACCTCCAAAACGTCGGGATGCACTGACTCGTCAATGCTCCGCTTAATCCAGTGCCGGTTCAGGTACGAGAAAATGCCGTTGACCACCATGGAGGAGAACTGAAATTTGGTCCACTGCTTTGTGTAGCGGTCGAGCAACGAGTCGCCATTCAGCTGCTGGAACTCCTGTGAAATGTGCCAGTTTTAAACACCCAAACACTAATTTTTTTTTTGTTGCGAAATCCCAAAATTCTTTCTCTTTTCTACCTGAAATCCCAGGTTCAGGATTTTCGGGGCTAACCATTCCAATCCCAAATTTTATTTCTGTATACGGGCCTGAGCAAGGCCGTAGCCAGATTTTTTTTCGGGGGTGGGCCGATCCCAAAAAGTCGATTTTTTGCTGTTGATTGCATTTTTGTTAAGCAATTTTTCCGAAAAAAATCAAAAAATTTAATTTTTTGGGGAGGGGGCCCGGGCCCCACAAGCGCCCCCCCCCTGGTTACGGCCCTGGGCCTGAGGATATATAAAACTAAACACTACGCTTGAATCATTTTGGCGAAGACAGACAAAAACCTGCAAAAGGCTGAAGCTGTACGCCTTGATAAACTCGCGCAAGCGCCCGTAGAGCTCTTCGCAAACGGATTCGGCACCGTTGGGCGCGTTCCGATTGCTTTTCCGGGCACGATGGTTGGCCGCTTCATGCGGTACCTCGCTTTGCTGATTTGTGCAATAGTTGAACACGAGTCTGAAGCAAATTTCACATTTTCATGCTCTTTATCTTTAACAAAATTTATACACACAGAACTACTATAGACTCTACACACCTCGACGACTACCGCCCGTCCAATACAAAATTTGTAATATTTAAGTTTGTACCCTCCCCCCCCCCTTTTTTTTGAAAAAATACAAACTTTTTAAAAAAAGTCATAAAAACATGTTTCCGGGAGTTTTCGGGGTCGCTGATCACGATTCTGACATTTATTTTACCCAGTTTCGGACCCCGAACCCGAACAATTTTTCAAAAATTTCCAAAGTTCAATTTAAGCCTCAAAATCATTCAAAAAGCATAAAATTACAACGAAAAAACAAATAATGATCGAATTCATGTTTTTTGAATGATTTTGAGGCTAAATTTGATTTTTGGGAAAATAGATTTTTTGAAACATGTTCGAATTCGGGTCCGGGTGGTCAAAATGGATGTTAGAATCGGATTCTACGCCTCTTAATTTTTGTATCGACTTCTGAAAAAAATTTATTTTTCAAAAAGGGAGGGGGGTATCTCAAAACTTCCGAAAATTGCTGATTTGTGAGTGTAATTCACGGAAAATTGAACAAAATGACACGAAAAATTGCCAATAAACAAACTCATAATATTTCATGTAGCGCTGCGATGCCATTTTTTCTTGAGTCTGATAAATTGACTCGAGCCCGGGCAGCAAGTTTTTCCATATGCTATCGAATTGAACCGGTTGGTTGTTCATTGTTAAGCCGATTAAACACAGCAATATATCCTGAAAATGGAACTTTTTATTAGCTTTCTGGGCAACTGACGAATCAATTCAGCGAAAAATAGTAATTGCAAGGAAGGGATTCGAACCCTTGCCCCTTTTTTGTTGAAAAGCTCACAGACCACTAGGACAAAATTTAAATCTTTTCCGAACTAGAGACCCAAAATTGAGCCGTTGTGTCCACCAGACGTATGTAAGTAGAAAAGTCATGACATATATTTCTATTTGCATTTTTGTTGAAAATTCTAAAAATTTACCAAAATTTTATAATTTACTATTAGAGCCCGGACAACACCGGAGTCCGGCCGGACAAGATGAATACCGGTCTTTTCGTCGAAGCACCAGTACTGGGAGGGATTTTATCCTGGTAAATCCTGATCCTGGTCATTTCGAACTTTTTATCAAAATTTCACGCAAAAAAAACTTTTATTTAACAAAATGCACTCCCATCCATTGCCGTTGTTCGCCATCATATCTTCATGCCTGTCTCTTATACACATCTAGATGTGTATAAGACCCCCCCCCCCCAGTCACCGACCGTCGTGCCGTTGCTTGCACCAAATTGTTGCCGTTTTTCGGTGCAGCACAATTTGTCCCCCTCTTCCAAATGCAAAGAGCCGATGATAATAATACGGGGCATCCGATGCACTGCAAAATTTTAAAATTATGGTCAAAAATTTTAAAGATATTTTGGCGAATTTCTGGTCGCCAAACTGGTCTATGCCAAGCCCAGAAGAGAGAAAACAAGAAGTTTAAATCCGATTTCCCCCAAGGGGAACCGAATTGTGAAAGAGCACTTTTTGCTAATCGTTGTCCGAGTGCAGCAGCAGGTGCGGCCTGCTCGGACATCGCTTTTTCGGCACTTTTGCGCCCCGCGCATCGTTGCCGCCACCGTTGCTCAGTCAGTCAGCTCCAATGTCGCGTGCATTTGCATGGCCCCCGAGGGCAAAAGTTCGGTGAGCCGCCGGCGACAAAGGCAAAGGCGTCGCTCGAAGCGGCAGCGGATCCAAATGGTTGATCAGATCAAACAGTTGGGGCAGCGGCGAGTAGTAGTACATCTTGCCGGACTTCAACTCCTGTCTAAAACAAATAAAGGGAGATCATAGGGCCCAGAAAGGAAATGACCCAAAACCACTTTATACGGTTTCTTATGCGCTAAAAACGACCTCGACCTAGGTACCATTCAGTCGGGTGCGGGACGTTTGGGCCCCGCCGTTTGGACCCCACCGTTTGGGCCCCAAACCTTTGAAGTGCCATAACTCTTCATGGAACCAACCAAACTAAATAAGTTAGGAACCAACCGAAAGCTCGATATGTTTAGAAGCTATTATTTAGCAGGGACTAAACGATCATATAAACCTTTAAAAAGTTATGGTTTAAAAAGAGTGAAAAGTGCCGGTTTTTTGCTCCCGCCGGGACCGGGACTAAATTTACACCCCCTAATGATGGCATCATCGAGCGACAATTTCAATCATTTTTTAAAGGGACGTCGCAAATAATTCTGTGTCTTAGTGGTTTGTCTTCCGGCCAGTCAAGGTTCGAGTCGAGTTGGGGGGACTTTTGTTCAAATTTATTCAAAATTTTGTATATTTAGTGTTTTTGGAGATTAAATATGTAGCTAAATTTAGAAATTCGCGTACACTTAATGAGATTTGAATTATAAACGATTTTTGTCCAATCTTCTAATAAAAAAATAAATATTCAGAAATATATATTTTATTTTGTCTTTCAAAATTTGAATTATTAAACGATTTTTTAAGATGCCATTTTATTGTATAGCCGGCAAATTGACGGCTTTTAATGTTGGTTTACACCTCGGACCAGACAAGCACTTCATGTGGTTTTTCAATGTATAGGCGCAAATAATTTTTTCATGATTTTGAACATTTAAAAACATTTTTTACACAGTTTGAAGAGAATAATGGCAAAAGTGAAGACGAAGTATCGACTCTATTTTCGATCTGTACGGGAAAATTTAAGTCGATAGAGGGTTAGCCCACATTTGCGCCTCCACATTTGCGCCCCCCACATTTGCGCTTCCACATTTGCGCCCCCACATTTGCGCGCAAATATGGGGGCGCAAAAGTGGGGGGCGCAAATGTGGAGGCGCAAATGTGGGGGGCGCAAATGTGGGGGCGCAAATGTGGGAGCACGCGATAGAGTGCAAGAAAACGCAAAATGATACTATTGCATAGATTTGTTGATATTTTTGGAGATTAATAGCTAAAACGATTAGAACTTCGCGCACACCTAAAGAGATTTATCTTGAGATTTTAGAAAAAACCAAAAAATAAATATTCAGAAAAAGGTAGTTTTTACTTTTAATATTTTAATCAAAATWTAAAAAAGGAAGCTTACAACACCGCCGATTCCCAGGACGTCTCCGTTCCAAGTACTAAGGAGGCCCAACGTTGCTTAACTTGCCAGATCGGACGGGATGGCGTGTTTTCAACGTGGTATGGTCGTAAGCGGAGCTGGAGTGAGGGAAGTCAACCAAATGTGTGCCTTTTGAATCTCCTTTTGGACACGCTCCAAATGAAATTGTGGACAATTTGTCACAAGAATAACTCTGTTATCATTTTATTTGGGTCTTTAGATAATTCTATTTGCTATTTCCAGCATTTTTGAGATCATTCTCCTAGACTAGATACGGCTCCGGCCTCGGGTAAAATACAAAATTTGTCCCCTAAATGGATTTTGGAAAAATTCGAGTGCATTTGGATTTCATAAAATTGGCCAGTTATGTACTTGGAAATCAATATGTTTGTACTTGGAAATTGCCAACTCGATCGTAACCCTGTCTTAATACTACTTTTTAGAAGAATAGTGCTAAAAACGTTAAAAACGCATTGAACCTGAGCATAATAGACTCCGGAGTTGACACCCGTATTAAGAAAATGGCCCAGCACAAAATTAAAATAATAAATTATTATTTTTTAAATTTTATTCTTTTTGTTTCTCACCCAAACGCTGTCCATTCTTTGTGTAAATAATTTGGCGAGTTGCCAAATCCACGCCGCAGCCGACGACGTCGCCGACGCCAAACGAAGGCTTTCCGCCAATGAAAGGCTTTCGTTCAATGGCATTTGTTTGGTCCCAAGTCCAATGGAAACAGAGCTACCGGATATCTGATTTTTTTAAAGGAAAATGCTTCTTTAAAGCATTTGAAGAAGCTCAACTATTTATTTATTTGTTAACTTACGTTCTGCCCCGTATGATTTTCACTTCGTAATAGAAAATGCCGAAATTCTTTCTTGGAATTGGCCGTTCAGCAAGGACAGAGCGGTACGCTGAAACCCCCCAATTCATTCCATTTTCGACAATCAATCGATCGGGCCCAATGAGCGTCAGGTCGTTGTGACATGCAGCGGAATCCCATCCATTTTGTTGTTGGATTAGCGCTAAGAAAATTAAATATTATAATTTTTATTTTGTTTAAATTAACAAACTGATGCCTAAAAGACGGGGAATTTCCGAATTCTGTTGAAAAATTACCTTTTCCATTTATTGTATCATTTAACATGGCGGCAACTGTCTTCTGCAAGTCGCTAATGTTCTGTTGCTGTTCTTTCTGATACTCCTCCATTTTGACGACYGTTTCYTGCCGAGCATACMGCTGTTCAATTTCAACGAATTTGTTGCCATTTAACACTTTTTGTTGCTCCAATTCAGCGGCGACCATCGCTCGGACAGAATTGAGCGATTCGTTCATTTCGAGTCGTATTTCAGTCCGGTGTTCGTCAAATTTACCTAAACAAAAATTAGTTAACAAATTAAGTCCACAAAAAGGTCCATAAAATGCTTTCGCCATTTTATTTACAAAAATCCCAAAAAATTTCTTTATTTTGGTCTGGACTCTAATTTTAATACACTTACCATTCATTTTGAGACGATGTTCCGTTTGCTCATTAAATTGATGGATCGTATAAATGAAAAAAATAAACAGAACAATTGAGCCCACAATTCGATAAAAATCTAAACTCCATCAGAAGGTTGACTAACCATAATAGTTTAAGAAACGATTAAATGTTCTTACCGAATCGCCGCCATTGACCCGCCGCAATTAAAATGTTGCCAATTTTTGTATCAATTTCCAATTGGTTCCGCCGTTGCTGTTCCGAAAACAGGCGCACTTCTTTAGCAGAAGGGTCCAAATTAGCGAAAGTTGACCACCAATGTTCTGCTGAAAACAATGGCAATTAGTAAAATGATTAATAAAAAATGATTTGCTTGCCCTGATCAGCTGTTATGTCGCTTTCATTGGTTGATTCGGTCGAAATTGACATATTTTAATATTACTTCAATATTTTTTTTATCAAAGCTAAATAAAATGTTTAATATTGTAAAAATTTAAATTATTATTCTTTAAAATTTAAGAAAATTTTTGACAGAAATTCTTTAACCCCAAAATGAATTGACAACCTTTTCCATTCGAATTTTCTGTTTATTATAAAATATTAGAATTTTAAATACATCCCCTAATTTCAGAGGTCGTTTATTGCCCAAATAAAATGGAATTTTGGATTTTATTTTGGGGGCATTCATTTACACAATTCTGACTTTTAGTTTCAAAAATACAAAAAGTTTATGGAATGATGAACATTTTGAATGAAATTACATATTTATAGGGCTGAACGAACGTTGGGACTATCTTATTAAATATTTGAATTACTTTGGACAAATGTTGACCCAAAAAACGGGGGTGGACATTCACTTTTGGGGATTAAGTCTTTTTATATCAAAATTTGAATATTTTTATTTGTCCTTCAGCAAAATGTTGACGCCTCGATCCGCGCTTTAATGATAAGAGTGCTAAAATTTAGATTAGAATAATAATATTTCAACGAAAGCGGGTGATGATGTATGGGCATTTACTGTTGGGAATAATTAATCTCTTTTTATCATAAATTTGAATGTTTTATTTGCTCCTAGCAAAATGTTTACTCGCCAAATTGGGAGAAAGTTAAATTTAAAAGTTACGATGTAATATGTAAAATCAGGGTCGGGCTATGTCCTTTTTTTAAAAGTTAGTTCGTTTTGCCATTTTTATCAGTTCTGGGCTTTCAAATACTTATCGAATCGTGGGCTCAATTGTTCTGCTTATTTTTTCATTTATACGGTTCATGAATTAATGAGCAAAACGAAAATCGTCTCAAAATAATGGTAGGTGAATTAAAATGGTTAATAAATTTTATTTTGAATTTCTTTGTGGATTTAAAATCTTTATTTCGCTGAAATTGAACAGCTGTATGCTCGGCAGGAAAAGGTCGTCAAAATGGAGGAGTATCAGAAAGAACAGCAACAGAACATTAGCCACTTGGAGGAGAAAGTTGCCGCCGTGTTAAATGATGCAAGTGGAAAAGGTCAAATTAACACAAAATTCCGCGTAAGATTTGGCCTAAACAAGACTAAATACAGTAAAATTAAATGTGAAAAATCATTTGTGCTCTAAAAACACTCGATAATTGTTTTTTAACCGAATGCCATCCTTTAACGTGGTAATTTACTGAAATTTGGTTAAAAAAATGTGATATGTTTGATAAAATGTTTTTAATTTGGTCATTTGATGGGGATGTTTTTAATCACAGATGATGCAAAAGTTATCGCTAGAAACAGCTGAATCATTCCCAATCGTGTTTAGTGCATATTTTGGCATTTTATGTTTTTTCTATAAATTTTAACTGCTTCAAGAACGGCTGAAACTCTGTGACGAAATAATTGAAGAATATGCGTTTTGGATTTTAAAATAAATGTTTTAAGTTTTTGTGATTAATAAAGAAACCGTTTTATTAAAGATTGCCAAACTTTTTAGATCAGTAAATTCGGTTCTACCGTTTCCCCATATCTTTTTGTAAAATTCGGTAAAAACCGAAGAATCGCATTTACTGAGGAGCACAACAAGTCTTCTTTTAATTCCATAATTATTGTCACTAATTTGTAGCCAATTATTTTTGTTTGTAAAATTCTCGCTCGCTCGCACGTCGATAACCTTTTCGAGATCACTCACCTTTTCATAGCGTTTTGTAACATTCCCCTCAAGCAATGAGTTGTGTCCCATACCCCCGCCCCGCCGACGGATGATTTATGCAAAATGATTGTGGGAAAAAATATTTAAAAAAATTGATCAATATTAGGATTGCCCGGGGCGTGGACGGAAACGGGGATTCATAAATTTCGGATACGGGGACATCCCCGTGTTTTCGTCTTAAAAGCTGGGCAAATTCTCGTAACTCACTATGTAGTGTTTGTGTCGGCACGAATGCTGAGTACGAAAATGACATCAGATGATTTCATCTTATCCTGATTTTTCACCAATTTGATTTTGTTTTTTTTTATGATTTGATTTACCCATACCGCATGACAAAAATAAGGAGAATATTTTTGCATTCTGCGAACAATTCGCAACGAAAGAGCATAGATTTGCTTTAGATGCGAAAGCGCGGTGTTTACTTAATTTATTTTGTCAATAAATGAATTCTAAAATTTGGATAGATGAGAATATCATAGATCAATGTCATATTCATGCTAAACATCTTCGATAACCCCCGGAGTACTTAGTAGATTTAACTAATAATTTGGGTTTCAAAGCAAAAGTTTCTAATCAGGAGCAAGAGAAGCTATGGCATCGCTGACTGATATTAGTTCTGCTTTTCTGATCAGAAGCAATGTTTTCTGATCGGTTTTTATCGTTTCATCCTCCATTCCTTATCATTTCGCTGCAGGCGCTTATCCAATCGTCCGAGTTGGCCAAAGATGTAGCGGGTGTCCAGCTACTAATCATGTCAAAGGTGTCAGCCTACATTCAGTCGAGTGACACAGGCAAATATTTGAGTAAGTTAAATAATTCAATTATTTTATTTTTTTTATTTGTTTTTGAGACTTTTTATACTGATTTAAAATATAATTTTTGTCAAGCATTGAAATTCCCCCAAATCAGGTGACAATGCTAAAGAATTGGCGGCTTCAAGCTTGATTTCGGTCGCGAAACAATACAAGCGACTTAGGCTCAATTTGTGAATTTTGGGTTTTGAGATTGCAAGAAATAAAATATGAAAATGAAATTTGGTTAAATATGCGGATTATTTATGATTGTAAATAATATAATAATATAACAATTTTATTAGTGTAAGCAGAAAAATCCACATTTCAGTGAAAAAGCTGTTACATTCCGATCTGAAAAAGTAGGCCCAATGGAGGGTCTACTTTAGAAGTGGTTTAATTGAAGACGCAAGCAAAATTTGTTTGAGTAATATAACATAACCGGTGTGGTTTGATTAGTTTTCATAATTGATCAGATTGTCATTTAACTTGAATAAATGCTTTAAACGCGTCATAACTAGAGATAGGATTTATAGTTCCTAAAAACTTCAAAATAGTCAGCCAAATAATCCCTTAAAGAGGCCAAAAAAAGTCGTCACTAAAAAAGTCAGCAGATTTAGGGGTCTAAAACTAGTAAAAAAAATTTTTCGCGATATTTATTAGTCAAAATTCATTTTTGTGATAACAATTTCAACCAAAGCAATTACAAAAGTCCATTTTTAGGGGTGCATTTTTTGAAATTTGGAAATGTCGATCTTTAAGCGTGCGTTTTTCGTTTTTATTGCTCGCCTAATAATCAACCAACAAGCAAAAAAAACATGTAAACCGGGGAATTCGGGCGAAAGGTTTAATTTCTTTCCCGAAAATAAAAGACAATAAAAGATTTATGCAAATGAAGTCAAACAAATTTAACCAAAATGTTAAATAAATTTAAAGCAAAATCTTCGAAAACAAAAACATAAAATGAGAATGTCAAATTTCTTACTGAAAAAACAAAATTATACTTCGCCAACACTTCCCATTCATTCGCTCATTGTCTGTCACTGTCGTTCCATCCGTCGCTGACCAAAGCGGCTTTGGTTACCAATTGGAGGAGGAGCTCGGCCATCGTAGCGATTGTTGTTGGCACGCGATTCGCCGAAGCCGGAGGAGGGGAACGAGTCGAACTGGTGCTGTTGTTGTTGTTGCTGATGCGGAGGTTGCGCAGGAGCCGGCCGAATGCGGCTGTAGACAGAACCAATTTTTCCTAAAAATTATTATTTTTTAAATTCTAAATGTTTTTTGAAAGGGGTTGAGACACTCCACAAAATGCCTAAAAAAGATTACGACAGAATGCGTCAAGGTATGTGGACTCCGGCTGCTGTTGACGAAAAGCGGCACTTCCACTCGCCATTTGACTGTTGTTTTGTCCGTAGCCACGAGACGATTTTGCACGCGAATTGTCGACACATTGCCGTGGATTTGCATTAGACGAATGGTTTTGAGCTTAAAAGTCGGCATATTCTCTGACAATTAGTGGAGCAGGCACATATTTAGAGGGGTGGGGGGGGGTACATAGGGGGGACCCTTTTGTTTTGTAATTGTAATTTTTGAACCAATTTTCTGAACAAATTTAGTCAAAAATACCCCCCCCCCCAAGGCAAAATCCTAAATACGTGCTGTAGTGGTGGAGAGTCCGTTTTTATAACATAATTCACAGAAAACTACAGTAAAATACCGTACCATCATTTCAAAACAAAAATATCCAATTTAATGCTTTATGTGGAGCCCAAATTGTGAACGCCCTCATCTACCGTAATACTGTTGCCACTGCTTATACTGTTCAATTCTTTGCTGCTCCAGTAACAACAACTCAGTCTCTCGTTGTTTCTTCGCATAGGAGTTGAGAAGGCTCTGCTGCTCCAGGTCGTTCAGATACTGCTCCACCCGGTTGCCCGCTTAACGAAGAATCGTTATAAAAAGATAAAAGTTGTGTTGTGCATGCACTAGAACAAAATGTCCTAAACGCTGTGCTTGACCCTTACGCATTCCGTTTCTGCTCGGCTTCGGCATGAACCCAGTGCCGGCCTCCTCTTCCTTGTACTCCTTCTCATTGTCTTCCCGTGTCTTCTGTTGCACTTCGTACATTTGCTTAATGCTTGGCCCAAAAATGGCCAATTTGCAAAGTTCTTCAAAACAATTAGTCACATCCTCCGCCTTAATCACTTTCGGGCCGGTGGAGTCGTTGGCATTCGCAGTGTCAATGAGCTCCTTTTGCTCTTTGTAGAGACGAAGCGATTCCTATCGGTTGAATAATTATGTAAATTGAGTTAATTATCCCAAAAAACACTGACTTTGAGTCCCTTAAGTTTCTCCACTTGAAGATTCCGATCCGCTTCCCCGTCGCTTTCGGCAACAAATCGTTCCCCATCCTGGATGGACAACAAAATGTAATCCTCCATGCTGTCGTTGTACGGCTTCAGTGCCCACATCTTCAGGAAGCAGCAAAACAAAGCTGCCTGAAAGTTTCAAAAGTCGCGTTGAACCATCCTGATACGCCTGTTCTCCTCTAAGATCAAATTTGAGACTGATGATCGATAAGTCTCGATCGTCGTCGATCAACAAATCAAACCAATTAGACCGATCCAAATGCTAATTAATGCCTTGGAATAGATTTTGTCTCGCTCGTGCAGCATCTGCAGTCGGTATGCCTCCAATGTGGACAACGTGTCACGCTTATCCGCGAACAGCTTGCGCTTCGCTTCGTCGAGATGTTGAGTCACCACCAATTGGTCGAAGCGGAAGTGCATGTGCACACTCCAATCGCAGCCGCATTCCTTGACCTGTGGAAAACATAAATTGTTCGTTCAATGGGTCTCACAAAAGCAATTCTTTTCAGTTCCATCAAATTCGGGCAGTATTTTTTCCCCTTTATTTTCAATTTCCTAAATTTAAAATGCGGCTTTTAAAATTGACCAGCACTTATTGGTCTTTTTGAACTCGATCGATATCTATGTATTGATTTAATGCAGGGTTGCCAACTGTCCTTATTTATAAGATTTGTCCTTATTTGAGGGGTGCCAATCTTGTAAATTTTAAATGTCCTTATTTATAAGATTTGTCCTTATTTGAGGCTTCCATCCTTATTTTGTCCTTATTTTTCGAATTTTGTGAAGATTTTTATAATATTTTGACCAATATTCAAAATAAGAAAATTTCGAAGCGAATTTTTGAATTATATTAAATCCAGCCCCCTCACAAACGAAAAACTTGGGCGAATCTGCCGTTTTTGGTCAAATTTTCTTAACAAACATTGTTAAAATTTTCAAAAAAATTTTCCCGGTGGTGCCTATCGACACCACCGGCCTCTCCCATTCTTAAAACCTTTCAAAAAAGTACCATATTTTTTAAATTTTGGTTGCAAATCTCTTAACAAATTGAGTCAAAAATTCAAAATTTTCTCGGCGGCGCCTATCGGCACCGCCGACCCCCCACCCCCTACTAAAGCAGAATTCGCAAAAAAAATTGCATTTTTGAAAATCGAAAATCAGCAAAATTTTCGAAAATCCATGGGAGCAATTTCAAACCCCCAAATGTAAAAAACTCTTTCGTGTCACAAAATAGAAATTTATTTCGTTTTTGAACATTTTGTAAAGTGTCCTTATTTTTGCCAGCAAAATGCCAGCAAAATCTTATTTTTGACCTTCACTGTCCTTATTTCACAAAATTTTTGTTGGCAACCCTGATTTAATGTTCTAAAATCCAATAAATCTTCCAAAATTGGCTTCAAAACTCACCTTGCACGTGTTACTCCCACTCATTGCGGCACAATTTTTTAGCGACTCATTGGGCATATTCTCGGGAATAATGTTTTCCAAATAACAGTGCGGGTGGCAGTGTCGTCTGTACAGCTTGATCTCTTCGCCAGCAGCCTTTTTCACTTCGGTGCAACGGGCCTTAATTGCATTTAATTGTTAAAAACAATTGCACTGAAAGAAATGCGCATTTGAGTGATTAGATTTTATTAGATTCTGATCAGATAAATAAACTAAATGTAATCAGATCATCAAATTTCATATTTTGTTTAATTTAAAAAATAAATCGGGCAAATTTTGACACTTTTTGATTTGCCTATTACACCATAGATG
>MEIZ01000081.1:256246-269076 GCA_001723225.1 Globodera ellingtonae | reverse complement strand
GGACAAAGCGTCACAAATGGAGGCAAAAGCATTTAATTTTATTATTTTGCTTTTTCGTGGCAATAAAATATTTTTTTAAAGATAATCGAAGAACTGACGCCGCGTGCGTGTGTGATCAGATGCATCAAAGATCAATATGGAATTCACGTCATGAACACGGTGAATAACACCAATAATAACAATTATATAAATGTGTTTTTTGAGTCTTAACCTGGACTTCCGGGTTTGGGGGTTAGCTTCATTGGAAACTGTTAAATTTACAGATATTTGAACTCATCGAACCACAACAGCTTCAGTTTGTCGTTGATGCCATAACCGACAATCCGTCGGATTCGGTACATTTTTATCAGATCATAGATGCCCAAGGGGGGCATAAATGCACAAGGGGGGGGGGGGGTCAGACCCCCCCCCCCCCCCACCACGCCGCACTCGGGCAACCTCCCCGCTATAACAACCTCGCCCAAAATTTTGAAAAAGTAAATTTTTTCTCAGCGTAGGGAAAAAAAAGAGAAAAATAACCTCGCAAATGTAATTTTTGGACCAATTTTTCTTAACAAATTGAGCCAAAATGTCAAAAAAATTTTCCGGCGTGGGACCCATTTCTATGACTAAATCTTGAAAAGCATCCTTCGTTTCACACAACAGGTTGCCTCCCTTTGCCTCCATGAATACGGTTATTGGGTGATCCGAAGTGTTCTTGAACACTGCACGGAGCAGCAAAAGCGTCCCGTTTTGGAACAACTGCATGACAATGTGCTCTCTTTGGTCACTGATAAGTACGGCTGCCTTGTGATCAAACATTTGATTGAGCATGGACGGGCCGAAGACCGCGAGCGCATTATGCGCCTTCTGCACGAAAATCTGTTCACTTTGGTCACGGATCCGGTGGGTGAAGGGGCGGGTGGGGAATTATGGATATGTGCAGTTTTAAGTACCTGAATTTACCGGGACCTTTAAATCGTGATTATTTTTGTTAAAGTATGGCAACTTCGTGATCCAACACGCGATTGAGCATGGACTGCCCGAAGACCGCGAGCGCATTGTGCGCAGTCTGAAGGGGGACATTCTGAAGAACGCACATCACAGAGGCCTCTGCAGCGTGATCGAAAAGTGTTTAGTTTTTGGGACGACGGAGCAAAGAAATACGCTGATCGACCAAGTTTGTACGGAGTGAGTTGTTTCCGGGAACCCCAAAAGCTAAATTTTTGCTGTTTTCTGTTCAGCGACGGCTCTGGTAAGCCGCCTTTGTTGCAAATGATGAAGCATCCGTTCGCCAACGACGCTGTGCTCAAAATGCATGACTTTGCGGACTCTGCGCATCGTGACAAAATGATGTTCGCCGTCGAAGAACACATTCCGGCACTGCTCCGCTTACAAACACAGCAATTAGAGCATCAGTGAGTTTTGTGTTGGCTCTATGCCCTTTTTACATTTCATCATCTTTTCATGTAATGGAGGGTGGGATCAGGATTGGTAGGTACTGAAATGTCCTATTTTCCCCCATCCGGTCATTTTTTACTAGGGTTGGACGGGACCGGGACCAGTACTGAAATGGTCAATTTTTCAAATATTGGTACTGAAATTTTGGTCCCGGTTTTTCAAAATTCCTTTAAAATCCCACTATAAAAGTCCCGGTTTTTACAAAATGATTTTTTTTCTTGTTTTTGTCCAGTAGTCCCGGTTTTTTTGACCGGGACCAAATTTAGTCCCGGTCCCGGTTTTTCCAAAAGTCCCGGTCCCGTCCAACCCTATTTTTTACGCTATTTTTTGGTTATGCGACTTTTCAAAAATAAGTACAATATTTGGGCCCGGATTTCCGGAATTTGAATGAATGTTTTTTGAGTTTCAGATCGCTTACCAAAAGGGGCGCACTCGCGGACAAAAGGAAGAAGTCGAATAACAACGGATTATTGGATGATTTGAATTAATTTATCTTTTGCTCATTGGAATTATGGCTGGTCTTTTTTGATATCTTGTTTGCATTTTCTAAATTTACAGACCTACAAAAAAATTTTTGTAACAACAAAATGCATGTGAATTTTGATAAAATAATAAATATTGGATAGAAAATACACTACAGAATGGTCAAATCAAGAACAACCACTGATCTTTTTGCGGTAGATTGGCTGTTTTTGAAATAATAGGGAATTACAAATTAAGGGAATCAATTTTCGTCGTAATTTTGTGCTTTGAAGCTAAAATGAATTTTTGGAAGAATTTTGCCGAACGAATTCACCCGGGCAAATTCATTTGCCAATTTTAATCTGAGAAAGACGAATAAAATGGCGTTGGAGATGGACGGATGACGGCTGACATAAATTCTGTTGCCCTAATCCTTGTTGGCCTACTGCTCCGCCTTCGTCCGTATGATTTTTGTTCATCTACTAACTGGACGACTGGCTTACAAGTCTCAAACGCTTTCCAGATTTTGATTCCCTAAATTTGGAACTTATTTTTCACAAATGAACTACCTAATCTACCGCAAAGTGAGCAGTTTTTTTTGCTCCTGATCTGACCATTCTCTAAAATTCGCTTCCTATCGATTTTAAATCGCCGACTTGTTTCAAGAGTTTTCATGAAGTTGACAACAGGGCTGTGTCGAAATTTCGAATTTCGATTTTCGACGTTTTTTTCCTTTCGATTTTCGATTTCGACAAAAATGGGCTGTTTTTCGAAAATAATTTCGAAAGTCGTGGTCCCGNGTTATTAACCTCCGACGAATATTCGGGTAAACCATAAAATTCAATTGATTGTTCGATTCTGGGCGCGGATGCTTAAATTTGCAAACCCCTAGCACACAGATTCATGTTCTGAGTATTTTGACCTAGGAAAAGTGTTCCTATTTTTAATTTCGCCGTAATTCCTTTTCTGAAGGGTTAGCGATAATTGGTTCAAATTAAACAATTTTAAGGAGGAGGGGCATCATCCACGTAATTTTTCTAATCAAATTTCACAAATCTGTGTGTTATTAGCATGTCAAAATCAGACAATTTGGGGAACCGAATGAAGCGTTTGCTGGGCTCCGGCGATGGGGCGGACGTTCACTTTTTGGTGGGGAAAGGAGACGAAAAGGAGGCGAGTTCAGAAAAACGTTATTGTGACGTCCACAAAAATTATATTTTAACCCTAAAGGGTTAAATTAAATTTTAAATATAAACATGATTCAAGAAATAATTGTAAAAAGGTAATCCGAATATGTTTTCCTCCATTTTGAAATGCAAATTTTATTTTGTTTAGAATAAATAAAATTGTCCAAAAAAGAGTAAAATTGGAGGGAATTAACCCTGTCTCTTATACACATCTAGATGTGTATAAGAGACAGGATCATTTTACTTCAGGATTGCCATCTTGTCAAGGCTATGCCCAAGGACAAAAAAATATGTTGATTTCTAAGGACACAACGGGCCAATGTTAAGAAATCCAAGGGTACTCAAAAAAATTTTACTCCAAATCAATTTTAGGAGTCAGTGCGAATTTTTTAAAATACAATATTAAATTATTTTTTTGAAGATTTTAACAATGTTTGTTAAGAAAATCGCTTGCAATATAAAAATTAATATAATGCCAAAACATGAATGTTTCCATTAAATTACAAATGTTTAAATCTCATTTTCCAAGGACATTCTTGGAAATAAGGACATTTTCAATTTGTAAGCTCGAAGGTCCATTTCCAAGGACTGTCCTTAGAAAAATGGCCTAAATTTAATGTAGGTAATGGTCTACCGCAAGTCCAAATGTGAGGGCAGTGAATGTGTGCCGCTGCTTAAATACCGGCGGGCGCTGAAATTGAACGCACCGATCAGTGGCCAAAACCACGTGACCACCAACCCATCGACAACAAAAAGTCATCCAAAATGTTATTCTATGAGTTTCCGGGTATTGTTTACCAAATTTGTGAACAATCATTTTAAAAGCCTGAATTCAAACATTAAGCGCAATGTAAAACGAAAATACCAAAAAATGATTGTTCACTAATGGTAAGAATACCCGGAATTATATAATCACGTTTTGGATGACTTTTAAGAATTTTTATTTTTGTTGGTATTTTGTGAGGCAATCAAAAATTACGTTTGTTGTCGGTGGTTGGTGACCGCGTGGTTTTGGCCACCTTTGATCTGCGCGTTCAATTTCAGCGCCTGCCGGTATTTAAGCAGTGGCCACACTCACTGCCCTCACATTTGGACTTGGTGGTAGCCAATTCCATTAAATTTGGGCCATTTTTTGATTTATGTATTAGCCCGATCACATTTGATCGGTTCCCAAAATCCGGGCCCCCAATTTTAATCCATTTATTCCTTCAGAAAAGATGACCAAATCATTGCTCTTCTCCTGCTGTTGTGCCATTATTGTCTGCTTGGCGTTGATGGCACAGGACAAAAACGGTCAGTCAGTCGATGTTCCGAATTAGAAAGCAGCTAAATGTTTGTTTTTGATGCAGTGCTGGCAGTCAGCAACGACGGCGGTGAGCCGCGCATTGCGCGTTTCTTCGAAGGGGGCGAGTCGATGCGGGTGAAGCGTGCATGCGGCAAAGACCGCTGCAGTTTCAGCCGTCAGTGTGACGCATGTTGTGCTTGCGTCGATGGGTTTTGCTGTCCGATTACGCAATGATGTGGGGGCGTGCAAGCGTGAGTGCGTGCCGAGGCGGCAATGAGAAAAGAAGGAAATTGACATGCGAACGATGTTCAAATGGAAATGTCATTAATTTTTGATTACCTATGCAAATAATTTTTTAAATGTATTTTAAAAAAATTTGCGTTTTTATGACAGTTCATCGAATTTTTTTTAATTAATGAAGAAAATCATAATTCCCTCCTATAACTGTTGACACCTTATGGCGCAAATATTCAAAAAWTGTAAAAAGTAAACTCATAAATAGAGAGCGGATTATATTGACTAAAAACCGTGAAATATTGGCTTAAAATATTGACCAAACACCTCAAAAAGTGCCAAAATATTGATTAAAAAATACCGGGGATGGATTGATTGGTCCAAGAGAAAGTCATTTTTAGGGGTGCAAGTTTAAAATTTTTTTGAATTTTAATGATACATTTTCGTTTTTTTATTTTTCCTGATAGCTTTTGGGAAAAAGTGCCTAAAATATTGAATTTTTCAAAAAATTTTCGAAAATCTAAAATCTTGAAGTTTAAAATATTGACCAAAAAACCCCAAAAAGTGCCAAAATATTGATTAAAAAATATGCAAAAGATGACCAAAACTTTTGGCCAAATATTGTTTGGGGCCAAGATTCCCGTCTCTACTTTTTTACCTTTTTGTTGTCCCATTTGTTTCATTTATTCAAAAATTTTTAAATTGGCGCATTTTTGCATTTAGAAATTAACGCAATCGCTCAAAATGTTCGAACGTTTCATTCGCAATTTTCTGAGCGGCCTGCACATTATTTGCAAAAGTTTGCATTATATGTTATTATTAATGAATTGGGGATTCCGTTACGGCTTGCAACAGTAAAATAAACCGTGGTTTAATGCAGTGGGCGTTTAAATAGCGGCGGCGCTTAAATGTCCCATTCCCCCAACTGAGCGCTAGACCAACAAATTTAAAATTAATTTAAATCAGGGTTCGTAACTGTCCTTATTTATAAGATTTGTCCTTATTTGAGGGGTGCCAATCTTATAAATTAAAAATGTCCTTATTTGTAAGATTTGTCCTTATTTGAGGCCTCCGTCCTTATTTTGTTCTTATTTTTCGAATTTTGTGAAGATTTTCATAATATTTTGATCCAATTTTCAAAATTAGAAAATTTCGAGCGAATAGTTAAATTTTGCGGATTTGGCGTAATGTTGTGATCATTTTTTTAATCACAAACCTTCAAAATTGATTCCTTTTTTCGCATTTTTCCAAACAATTTCTTCCTTTATTATGCATTTTTAATTGAATGTCTTTGAATTTGTAGAAAAACCTAAATGGCGCCACCAAAAAGAAAAAATAAATTTCTTCACGACTACGAGCATGAATTCCAAGGGATAAAAAAAAGTAAAAAAGGAGAAGAATATGCTTTTTGTGTTCCTTGCAATTTTGACATTAATTTGGAATCTATGGGAAAAGCTGCAATTCCCCATCACCAGAAAAGTGACAAGCACAAAAAGATTCGCGCGCAGTGTCCACATCCCAAGCAATTAATGCTTTTATGCCAAGCACATCTGCCAGTTCCAACGAGGACCGGAGAATTGCCGCAGCAGAAGGCACTTTAAACTTCTCGCGTTGGTCGGCAAGGTGCTCGCCATTCCCGTTTCGAATGCATACATTGAACGCGTATTTTCGCTCTGCTCTGCGCAATGGACGGATGTCAGAAATTTACTTGAAGTGCCGACAGTGAAAAGTTTGGTGCAAGTCAAAGTGAATTATGATGACAATTGTTCAGAATTTTATAATTTCCTTATTTCTAAGCCCGAATTGTTGAGAAAAATTGCCGGAGTCGAGAAATACGGTTAAAAACCACACATTTCATGCAAAAAAATAAAGATTTACTGCATTTTTGAACATTTTTTAAAGTGTCCTTATTTTTGCCAGCAAAATCTTATTTTTGACCTTCACTGTCCTTATTTTGAAAAATTTTAGTTACGAGCCCTGATTTAAATAGCTCCTAATGATTATTTCATTAGTAGAAAAGTTAAACAATAATAAGTAGGGTTGGGATTTATATGCACTAAATCTTGAAATATGCGCATAAAATATGCACCAAAAACCTAAAAATTGACTTTTCAGGACAAAAATTCTGCACCAAAAAATGAAAATTTTTAAAATTCTGCTTATTTTCAAAAAAATTTTCTGAAATGCTTTTAATTTACATATAAAAATTTTTATTTTTATTTTTACTTCAATTAGGAAAATCCTGCCCCTTTTTTGCTAAATTTGAAAATTTTTTATCCATATTTTGCAATTTTTGTCCATATTTGGTCCATATTTTGCGATTTTTCATCCATATTTTATGGCCATATTTCGAGATTTTTTATCCATATAAATCGCCGCCCTACTGAAGATACATTTCCAAATTTTCAAGTGAAAAACTCATTCGATTGTCTGCAAGGGTCACAAATATGCACATAAATCGCGAAATATGCAAATTGTTATGGTGATTGGAATCACAAAAAATAATGTTGCCCCAGTGATGGCAAATYTGGCAGGACGATCAATGATTCAAATTTTATTTTGTAGTTCGATATTTGAATTTTAAACCATGTTTTGTCATATCAGCTAAGATTTTTTGAACAAACAAAAAAAGAAATAATCAGTTAAAATTCAAAAAASGAAGCTTACAACACCGCCGATTCCCAGGACGTCTCCGTTCCAAGTACTAAGGAGGCCCAACGTTGCTTAACTTGCCAGATCGGACGGGATGGCGTGCTTTCAACGTGGTATGGTCGTAAGCGATGCTTTGGTGAGGGAAGTCAACCAAATGTGTGTCTTTTCGTCTAATCTCCTTGCTTTCCCTTTCGTTCATCTCTTCTTTTCTTCCCCACTGGTTTTCCCTTTGAACTTTGTTAAAAAGCTTTTAAAATACAAATTATTTTGCTTCCAAACATTTTTGTTAAAAAATTTTAATAAAAAAATGTTAGTTAAAACATTTTTTCAATATTAATTAATTTAAAAAATAATTTTTACATTCACAAATGCTACTGCTTCCCTCACTCTTTTCTCTTTTTTCTTTCTCTACGCTCCCACGCCGATTATCTCTGCCCAATCTTCTCATTCGTTTTCCTCTCTTTTTCTGTCAAAAGGCTCTTTCTTCACTTTCTGCACTGTTCTTTTGTGGTCATCATAAAACATTCCCTCTTCGTCATTTCACAAAAAAGGTCATTGACCTTTTCTTGCCCACATTCACTTTCACTGATTTATTTTTACGCACGGACCACCCAACTGCTGGACTGTTAACCTCCGACGACTACTCGGATAAACCATAAAAATCAGGGCTCCGATCTCAAAATTTTTAAAAATCCGCATCGGAGCATTAAAAAATCCTCATTTGATACCTAAAATCCGCAAATTCGACATTTCTTCATTAAAACCCAACAAAAATCCGCATTTCAAAAAAAAAAATCCTCATTGGCCTTNTGTCTCTTATACACATCTAGATGTGTATAAGAGACAAGCCCAAACCCCCCAAATGGAGCCGAGGCTTGAATTTGAAGATCTATATAACGCCAGTCGGTTGGGCCCCACCGTTTGGGCACCACCATCATACATGCACAAGGGGGGGGGGAGTCAGACCCCCCCCCCCCATCACGCCGCACTCGGGCACTCCCCACTGTAACAACCTCGCACCAAAATTCCAAATTTTGAAAAAAAAATTTTTTTCTCAGCGTAGGGGAAAAAAAGAAAAAAAGAACCTCGCAAATGTAATTTTTGGACCAATTTTTCTTAACAGATTGAGCCAAAATCTCAAAAAAAATTCCGGCGGCGCCTATCGGCGGCGCCGGACCTCTCCCATTCCTAAAAAGCATCAAAAAATAAGCAAATTTTTAATATTTTGGTCACAAATCTGTTACCAAATCGAACAAAAAATTTCAAAATTTTCTCGGCGGCGCCTATCGGCACCGCCGACCCGCCCGCCCCTCGCCTAAAAAGTAGTTGAAAAAATCACGCGTGAAAAACGGGTGGCGCTCACTTGGCTTGCCATTTGAACGCCGGCGCTCTGGCGTACAACCTCGCAGCCGAAATCTCGGCGACCCCAACCCTACCCCTGTCTCTTATACACATCTAGATGTGTATAAGAGACAGACAATTAGTAATTTATTTTTTCCGAATATTTAGCTTCTGCCGGCACACAAAGCAATTTTGAAGACGGCCTCCGATGTGTTTGAGGCAATGTTCCGATTTGAAGCAGAAAACGCAAAGTCCGCCGCCGCTGGGACCGGTGCGTAAATTTCATTTAAAAATGAAAAAAATTGTTTTAGCCAAAGAAGTTGAACCCGTGGAGGTGCCCGACGTGGAGGTGGGCGCGTTCAAAGCGATGTTGGCCTTTATTTACGCGGACGATTTGCTCGGATTGAACGGGGACAATGCGGTCGCTGTGCTTTACGCGGGTCGGTAAAAAATGATATTAAATTGATTTGAATTTTCTGTTATCCCAAAGGAATGAATGGGTTTTGAAAGCTTTTATTTTGTGTTAACATAATTTGCAAACCGATGGGTGTTAATTAAGAGTCTTTGGGGGCAGGGTGGCACGAAATTTCGTTTCATTTTCGTGGTTTTCATTTTCGTCCTAAAATTTTTTTTTCGTTTTGTTTCCGAAAATGAAAAATATTATTTTTGTGCAACCCTGTTTGGGGGTGGTGCCAGGTGGTCTCGACAGTATAATCAATTTTTTTATCATAATGCACCAAAGAAATAAATTGAAATATTTCTGCTATGGTTTTATCAAATTCAGCAGAAGTGCACGTGGTAAGAGTAAGAGCAAAGATCTCGAGTACAGTAATTATGGCCACTATTTAAAACACATTATTATACTGTCGAAATCACATAAGTAGCAGCACCTCGGGGGGTATGTGCACGAATAAACAACATAATTTTGTCAATTTATTAACAAATAAGTGCGTGCTCAATTTTTAATATTTATAAAATTATTAGCCAATAAATATGACGTGTCCGGACTGATCAAAGCGTGTGTGGACTTTCCTAAAGCGAAGCTGCGCAATGTTTTCGTCGCGTTGGTCGAGGCTCGCTTCCTTCAAAAAGAGGTGGGGCAAATTGTCCTGGAATTTTAATCCTAAATAATATTTTATTGTCTTTTTAAACAGTTTTGAAAAAATTATTTTTTTGTTTCGGGACTTTGCTCTTCGCTGCTTGGATTACATTGATGTAAATGCGGACACTTTGATACAATCAGCAGAATTTTTACAAATTGATCAAAAATTATTGTGCGAGCTTCTGGACCGTGATCAACTGTTTGTCTGCGGCGAAATTGCAATTTGGAATGCCGTAAATTTATATGAAATTTGATAGAATAAATTTGAATGATTTTAATCGTTTTATATTTATTATTATTTGATTTTTCTTTAATTAGGCTCTTCGCTGGGCGGACGAAAAATGCCGCCAAAATGGGGAAGCGCCTTCAACAGAGAATAGACGCGCAAAGCTCGGCCCGGCACTCTTAAAAATTCGTTTTCCCCTCATCCCTCAGAAGGATTTTTCTGAAACTATTGGTATCATCATTTTTTGGATTGACAATTTTGAATTTTAAATACCAACTCTAATAATTCCGACTCCAAAATTCGATTGAATTTTTGCTTTTGACAGTTCCGTACGGAGTGCTGACAAATGACCAGATGATGAGCGTGTATCTGCACCATTCTCATCCGGACCGGGCTTTGCCCGACCTGTACCCGCCGCAATTCCCAACTCGGCGACGGACCGCGACCAAGTCACAGGACGATGGTAAGCTTAATAGGAGGACTTCTGCATTTTATACGTTCAAACAATTTTTGTGTCCCATTCAGGAAAAAATGAAATATTGCCGGACCATAAAAATATTGCCATATTCATTTCCAGCATGTTTAAAAGCGTAGTGTATGTGATTTCACACACTTCTTAAGTGGACAACTAACTGAGTCCCTACTGAAAAGGGGTACTTCAGTACCAAAGTCTAAAACCCCGTTTAAAAATTTCCGCCAAAAGTATTGATGTGTAGGCGTTTTTAGCACCTAAAAGCTCTATAGTCTGGGGACCAATGAGACAGATTTTCCCAATTTTCTTAACAAAAATGCCTAATTTTCTTCAAAAAATTACTTGATCAACAGTGCAATTTTTCTTGCTTAAAAGTAGCAGCTCTACTGATTGATATTTTAGCATGTAAAAAACTTTATTGTTATTTTTACACCCATTTTTTCGCACCTTGATTATGAACCCGACGGTTTTTGGTTTTTTCTCACCAATTTTAGGTACCTATTTTCGAGATATTTCGAACCTAAAAATCTTAGCCCTGTTGATCAAATAAAAATTGCTTTAAAAATATAATGTAAAGAACAAAATGTTTTGTCTTTCGAACAAATTCTTATGGAAAATGCAATTTAAGATCCGTATAAACCCAAAGGGCAGATTTTGCTGACAATCGAAAAAGTGTCTGAATTTGCGCGAGAGGACGAACCCAGCGGCAGCCGATTCAGTGAGACCGTGTACATTAGGGGCCTTCCATGGAATATATATGCGGAACCGAAAACTTTGCCCAATTCTGCAGAAAAATATTTGCGCCTTTTCCTCCAATGCAACGCTGGAAACACTGGTGGGCATTAATTAATTATCTATCACTAACAATAAATAATATCATTTTTCAAATCTTTTAATTTTTAAGATGCCGATTGGAGCTGTGCCGCTTCGTCAACATATAAAATTGTTTCGCAAATTGAGGGAAAAAAGGACCACATCCGGGAGGGGATGAGGCGCATTTTTAACTCAAAAGAAAAAAGTTGGGGATTCAACCAGTTCATGGCATTTAAGGTTATGCTCAAAATGTCTGCCTGACCTTACAAAAAAGAGCACTTAATTTAGAATTTAATGGACCCGAACAACGGATGGTACGACGCGAAGAACGACTCGGCCATTTTGGCCATCGATGTAACTGCGGAAGAACCTGTCGGCGTCAAATGATGTGAAAAGAAATAAATCCCAAGAATCTTTGCACAATTGCCAATTAAAGAATTGATTGATTATGCACTGATAAGAGATTGACTTTTTTTATTTAATATATTTTTTTTTGCAAAAGCATTTATTAAATATTGAATTTTTACTGCTTTTGCACGGCGCAAATGTCGAATGTCCGCGGCTTGAAGTCAAAAAAGATTGATGATTGGGACGCATAAAATGCATTTGCGTGAGGGGATGATGAAAAGGCTATCGATCCCAAGGTCAAAAAGTCCGAAGGTCGAAAAAAGCACGATTTTATCAAATGCTTGAATTTTTTGGATATCAAAGTTAAGATTTTCCACAAAAGTCATTTCTCCGATTGAAGGCTTCGAAGTCGCGAAATTCAAAATTGCCGTTTTTTAAATTTTGGTTGCAAATCTCTTTTTAACAAATTAAAAATCATAAAAAATTTTAATCAAACTTATGATTTTATCGGCAAAGCAAAACTTCACAAATTCATTATTATTTATTTATTCTTTACATTGCACAAAGAGATTCATAAAATGGAGAAAAATGATTGGCGCATTATCAATTATTAGAGCTAGAACCCGCCCGGAAGTCCTGGTCCAGGTGATTTGGGAAACCCCGGACTTCTTGACCCGGACCCGGTCCCCGGGTTTGATTGAGCTGAGAAAATCCGGGTACCCACCCACCCATCGGTCTCGGGGTTTTCAAAATTGAACGAGGAGCTCTAACAATTATTATTTATATCTCATCCACTTTCGCCGTCGTAGTACATTGAGTAGTAGTCGTCGTCCCGTCTGAAATTTCGTCGTGTCGTCGTCGTCGCCGGCGGCGTCGTCGTCGACGCTGTTTTGCGTTTTGTTGTTGTTGATGATGATGATGAGGAGCTCATTTGCATCCTCGCGCGACTTTGGGATGTCTTCTGATCGAAATAGTAAAAAATTAATTTGCCATTTTAATCCACACATATCAGCAGGGTTCCAGCGGAGCGCCGCGGGCGGGACGGTTCCCAAGGGCGCCTGATCACCCCCCAAGAGTCCCTCCCCTTCGGGGAGAAAGAGTTTCGTCGATCGATCCCAAACAGGGCTGGACGCAATCCAATTTTCATTGCGGGCAAACCGCAATTGCGGCGGGGCTCGAAAAAAATCCGCAATCGCAATTACGTCCAGCCCTGAGCCCAAACCCCCCAAATGGAGCCGAGGCTTGAATTTGAAGATCTATATAACGCC
>MEIZ01000081.1:223789-248757 GCA_001723225.1 Globodera ellingtonae | reverse complement strand
CACTGTCGAAATCACTCACTGTCGAAATCACTCACTGTCGAAATACACTCTTACTGTCGAAATCACTCACTGTCGAAATCACTCACTGTCGAAATCACTTACTGTCGAAATCACTTACTGTCGAAATCACTTACTGTCGAAATCAATCACTGTCGAAATCAAAGTGATTTCGACAGTAAGTGATTTCGACAGTGAGTGATTTCGACAGTAAGTGTTTTCGACGGCGCCCGGCTGGACAGTGGACAATCCGACAGTGGACAATTGGACAGTGGACAATCCGACAGTGAAGACAATCCGACAGAAGTGGACAATCGGACAGTGGACAATTCGACAGTGAATGAAAATTTATAAAACTAAAATCGAGATGAGAAGGGGGAAAACCGTGCTTATTTGAATGGCGCGGGCTAAAAACTCCCCGGGCAGAGATAGATTCATACCTAAATACACGTCCTAAGATTACGTACATTCAGAGGAATTAAGCTTAAACCAACCAAAGGGAGCAGGGGGTGATGAAAGAGCAGCAATGGAAGTTTACTGAACATAAATTTCATTTAATTGAATCTGGCATTCTATAGGCATTACTCTCAAATAGGTCAATAAGAGTCGATTGGCGCGCCAACATAATGTCGAAGCCACGAAATGTCGGAAAAAATAAAGTTTCTTCAAAGTCGATAAAAAGATTTTTCTAAGGCTATTCGGGGCGTAGAACACGAMTCTGATTGCCATTTCGCATGCTTTTTGAGAACGATTTTCAGACCTAATTGAATCTGAACATTATTGAATTTTGGATAAAATAATTTATTTTCCCCCTTCTCATCTAGATTTTAGTTTTTTTTAATTTTCATTCACTGTCGAATTGTCCACTGTCCGATTGTCCACTTCTGTCGGATTGTCCTCACTGTCGGCTTGTCCACTGTCCAATTGTCTACTGTCAGATTGTCCACTGTCCAATTGTCCGGACCCCTTTTCGACAGTGAGTGATTTCGACAGTAAGTGTTTTCGACAGTGAGTGATTTTGACAGTAAGTGATTTCGACAGTAAGTGTTTTATACAAACTCACATAAATCTTTCACGTTTAATTTGCACAAATTTGTCTATACATGAGCGCAATCAACGCCCAGACGGCCCTCGAGGAAAACGCGGACCCCTTCACAGGGGAACCGCGTGAGGATGCGGAGTCTTACCGCAACTGGGTAAGAACTCCAACCGTTTAGTGGTTTTAATAGGGAATTTAATTTAGGTCGAGGCACATAATGCACGTCCGCGGTGTCTACAATGTCATGCTCGACGTGTGGACTTTTTATTTCCGGTGGCTCGCCCGCGCCGCTCAACACGAATTTGGAAAAGACGGCGCTGTCTCTTCTGCTGTGAGAGTTGATATTTAGTTTTATTTTATTTTTGCGTATTTTTTAACTCTTTCTTCGCTATTTTTTCTTATTTTTTAAATTTCAATGTATTTCCGTATTACTCATTTTATTATTATTATTCAATCACAGATTTACTTTTTATCATATAATTTTCCTGTATTTTTAACTTCTTAATTTTGTATTGTTCTTAGTTCTTTTACATTCAATTTCTCTCGTATTACTCCTTTTATTATTATTATTCTAAAATCATGAATATATTTTAACATATTTTATTTTTTTGTGTTTTTTTAACTTTATTTATTGCTTAAATTTCCATTCATTTACTTTAATGCTTTTAACAGCTGTCTAACTTTGTTTAAGACCTCGCATTTTTTAAATTTTTTAAATAAATCAAAATGTGTGAATGAGTCAATTTTTTCTCGTCCGCTTCAAACTCTCGTTCTTACATCATACAATCTGTTATGAATGAGTCCAGATCATGACACGCCTAGAAATCAAACGGTGGTATGCAAATCAGAAACAAAAATTAGATTTCACCTGACGATGTTGCATTGGAGCGGCGTCCGATTTCGGGTTTGGATGAGGCTCCTTGGAACCAATGGCGAAGCACCTTTCGTTTGATGCAGCCATGCCGAATTTGGTCATTGTGGAGCTTTATGACGAACAAATTTGGTAAAAATAATTGAGAAGTATTTGTGAATTTAATACATTTTTTAATAGCTCGACAAATTTATTTAAATGTATTAATTATAAAAATAAGAAATGATTTAACATTGGAAATATATAATTCCAAATTGAGTTACTATTCTAAATTATAGCTCTCTCGACGGGTCATCGAACAGTGAGGATTGAGAAGGATGTTGTGTTTGCGACGTTTCATGTTCAATCCTCTGTAATTTAAATTTTTTTTACCCAATCGGAACAATTATTCTTTTGAAATTAAACAAATTTATTAAACGATGGTAAAATTCTTACGATCGCCAAATTTAATAGTAAAATACATTAAAATTTTTCTATTTTTTTTTGCAAATCTCTCAACAAATTAAGTCAAAAATTTAAATTTTCCCGGCGTTCCTATCGCACAGCCGACCCGCCTGCCCTCGAATCCTGGCACAATTTAAATATGAAAACAATTTTTTGAAGTTTCAGTCGAATCTCCTGGTTACCAAATTCTGGTGCATTCTGTAACAAATTCTGGTGCATGCTGGATTTCCCCAGCCGTGTTTCCGGGAAACCAAATTCTGATGCATTCTGGCTTTCAGAAGATGAAATAACAAATTCTGGTTCAGATGGCTTTCCGGAAAGACAAATTCTGGTGCATTCTGAATTTCCCCAGCTGGGTTTGCGGAACACGAAATTTTGGGGCATGCTGGATTACCAGAACGCCACATTTTGGTGTTTCGGCACAGAATTGATTTGGGTTTTTCTAATTGCTTGTGTTTTCGACACATTTGAGTTGCTTTGTGATTTCATTTTGACCAGGAAAATTCTCAAAACGACGTAATCAACTCGGTTCAGAGTAATGATATTAAAATGAACTCAAGTACTAACTGATAGAGTAAAAATTAGGTATTTATCTAATTAGCGATTTTTGAATATCTGCATTTTAAACATTTTTATGAATTTTTTTGTGAAAAATTAAGCACAAAATAGACCACAACTATTTGAGTTTCATGAGTATAAAAATAGTTCTGTAATAAAAAATTGCGGCGATTTTTCTACATTTTATAAAACAAAAACAATGAACATCACTCAAGTTTGAAATTTTTTGAAATTAAAAAAGTAAAATGTTTGTGTGGGTTCGAATCCGCTTGAGTGCGACCACTTTTTTATCTTTATTCGCCGCTAATCTGATTCGCGCCCCCATTAAAGTAGCATTTTTAATGATTTTCAAATATGTTTATAATGCGCGTCTTTGGAATTGTTTTTGGTCAATTTTGTAACAATCAAAGATTCCCGTATTTTTTAAGGGGTTTTTCTATAGGTTGATTTTGTGTTTCTATTTTTTTTTATTGTTGTTTTTGTTTACACTTTATAATAGGCTAAATGGTTCGTCACGAAGGTTCGCATAGTTTATTATAAATTTTCAAAAATACGTTAAAATGTTTTAACTACAATTGTGTGGGAGAAATAAAATAAGTTGTAACACAAAATTGGCTAGCTTTGGTCATTCTAGCAACCCCTAGATTTGATGTTTCGTATGTAATGCTGGCAGTTCTCTTTTTTCGGTCAGTTTAAGACCTTTTTTGGTGATTCTCCAAATTCTGCGTCCAGTACACTTTTTGGAGATGATTTTTGTTTTTCAAAAATATGTGTTTTGATCGGCTCATTTTTAATTAAATTTGCCGTTTGCTGAAGATACGCTGATTTGTGTGTCTTGTAGTTCAGATACCACATGCTGGCCTCCTTGAGCATCAGTGGTGCGCTTTTCAGCTGAAAATTTGAATAAAAAAAATATATAAAAGCTTATTGAAATTCAAATAGTTCTAATCAGTGTTTGCATATCTAGGTTATTGTTGGTTGACCTAATTAGGCTTTTTCAAAATGCTCAACTTTGATAAAACCTCATACCCATCAACCAATTGATCAGACAAATGTTGATTTAACCAACTTACTTCAACGGTTCCAATTCGTTTTTCTTGGCTTGCTTCAGGCAGGCGAATGGCTCCCGACCATCGGCCTTCGTCCGCAAAATATTCGACAGTGTCCAAATCGATGAAAATGTGAATTTTTGTCGGCATGGCATTGTAGACCACCAGGCGTTTGTTGCTTGTCACCCTGAACATATATTGACATTAATACTGGTGATCAGAATTTTGAAAAAGAAATCCATTCCGGCCGGACCAAGACAAGGCCAAGGACGGATTTTTTTGTACAAAAAACTGACCAGGTCCTCTTTAGCACGATGCCGTTGTGGTCAATCCGGAACTCCAATTTCTTGCCATTTGTGTGGGTTGGCGTCAGATGCAACTCAAATGTCTCCTCTCGGCCGTTGTCCCAACTGAACTCGAAGACGAGTTCAGCCTGGCCCTTCTCCAAATGCATTTCTTGGCCTTTTCTGAAATCATTTAAAATTGTTTTTTATGCTTAAAGTACAGTTTATGTCACAAAAATGGCATTTTCTGGGACCAGAATATTAATGGGAGCCAGAATCGATTATTTTGTACTCTCGCGCCAGTGTGTGCCCCAAACTCACCGATAATTGAATCTTGGGATTAATTGTATAATTAAGATTGCTATTAAACAAAATATGTTTAACGAAAGACAAAATTTAAATGAAAGTCAGAGGTTTAATTAAATTAATTTAAAAAATATTTAAGGACTGAAAATAAAACCGACGTTATGACGTGTGGCTGCTTTTTTTCTCGAAGAGAAGCCAACTCCGGCAATGGTCTGACCATTAAATATTGTCCATTTTCTGATAGAACAAATTCCTGCAATAAAACAATAAAAAATTTATTTTTAATTATTTTTTAAACAAATATTTATTAAAATTTGAACCTAATATATTTATTTAAAAATATTTGCCTTAGTCAAAGTGAGCGACGTTGCGCCGCCCCTGCCGTCAAAGTTTGGGTCACCCGTGTTCTCGCTGATCCAGCTAATGTCGCAGATCCAACCGATGAGGTACGTTCTGCCGGATTGTTTGTCGTAGAAGCTCTTAAGGACGGAATGCCAAAAATTAAAATTTGAAAAATTTTTTTATTTTCAATCCCCAGTCCTCCTTCCACATACTTGGTACGCAAAAGAGCCACCAGCAAAGTCCATCTGTTGTACAAATCTGTGCTCAAACTTTTTTCCATCAAAATGTCCAACAAATAGGGGATTCATTCGGTCTCTGAAACATTGGTTTCCAAAATGACTTTGTGCCACACTTACCGTCCTTCAGCGTCCGTGCCACGTATGGGAGCGGGATGTGAGCCTCCGTCTGACATGTATGACAACACCCATTCCGTGTTCGCATTCAGCGGGTCGCCCAGGGCGATCAACATGGGGCATTCGCACATTCGCAGCTCATTATTCCGTTTGTCCTCATATAAAACTCCCTAAAATTCATTTGATTTTAAGTTCGTTAATTTAATTTAAAACAGTTTTTCTTGCTTTTTCTTTTTGCATTTAACCTGATATTCCCAATCGCGATCAAGCTGATCTGCATGTTTGTTCTTGTTTTTGTACAACAACACAAGACCAGCCGACCCATTCTTTCGTTCAGCTCCAACAGTCATGTAGTAGTAGCCTGAATAATGATCATAAACATATTTAAAATATTGTGTTTAATGAATAACACATAAATTTAATTATAAATAAATAATAAATTCAAATTCCATAAATAAACGCACCTCCTGGCCCAAGAAACACAACTGGGTCATGGAAATTATTTCCAAGTGGAGGATCAACAGTTGGGAATCTTTCAATGACTGTTTTATGTGTTGTCCAGTCCGGACGAATCAAATTCTGTGAAAAATAAAATTTAAAAATTAAAATTAATAAATATTCGGACTTTTGTCGTCACATATTGTTGAAGTTCTCGCCATGGATATTCAGCCACTGTGCCCCTGGGAACATCAGCTGAAAATTTGGAAATTCACACAATTAAAACATTAATAATAAATATCTTTTTAACATTTAAAATTGTTAAATTTTTATGAAATGAGTTTTGGCCAGCCCCGGTTTAATTAAGCCTAAATTAATTGACTTTATGCTTAAATTATAAATGCTGATGGACACTTTTTGACCAGCCCCGGTTTAATTAAGCCTAAATTAATTGACTTTATCCTTAAATTATAAATGCTGATGGACACTTTTTGACCAGTCCCGGGTTAATTAAGTCTAAATTAATTGACTTTATGCTTAAATTATAAATGCCGACGGACGGACACTGACATATTCGTTGGGTCCAAAACACGCCCAATTCGCCGTTCGGCAAACTGATTGAAGAGCCGGTGAAATGGCCATTCTCGAAGTCCAAGTGCAGCAAATTCGGGGGTATCATGAATATTGGCAAATGGACCCAATTGATCAAATCTTTGCTGACAGCGTGCCCCCAATGCATGGTGTACCTGAACAATTTTTTAAAATTTGATTATACAATAAAATCCAAAAAATTAAATTGTTTTACCATTGTACAGCGTGTGGAAAGTGTTGATAGAACAAATGGTACAGTCCATCCTTGGACCTGTTAAAGCCACATGTGTCACTGTTCCAGCCTTAATTTAAAATTGTGAATAATTAAAAATGAATTTTGATTATTTTAAAGGGTAATTAACCAAATGGAGCTCGGAAATGGTAGCTTCCCTCTAAGTTGGGCAATTTGGCTTCTTCACCGATGAAAAGTATGCGGATGCCTTCCTCCAGAACCTGTGAGCCAAGATTCAAATTAAAATACAAAATTTTAATCGATTAATTTTCTAATTTTTGATAGAAATAAAAAATCGAATAGATAATCGGAGTGCTGTAATTCTGATCTCAAGAGTTGGGGGGTATTCAATTTTCCAAAAAAACTAACCGTTTGTTGCTTAAACACATAAACCAACGACGCATGTGTGGTTTCCGTCCACGTCAGCGTGTAAGCGCCTGCTGTTTTGACGTTGATTTCGATCAAGTCGTGCCAACGGTCGCTCGAGTACTGCTTGCACTCGGCAATAAGCTGTTCGGACTGCTCAATCGTTCCGGCTTCAGCTGGGGGGCACAAATACACCTTGGCGACCTGGTTAACGAATAAATTGCTCYCATGGCATCGCGTCAACAAATCTCAGAACTGACTTCGCCCTTTTTGACAGGTCGAACCCACACATGCAATGTGCTAGCATCGTTCAGCAACAACACGTTGACCCGAGATACACCTTCAGTGCCGTGGATTGGAAATAGTGAAGTGGCAAACAGAAAGGCAAGCAGCAGCGATGGCAGCATGTTTTTTGCACTGGCACTTGGCATCCAGGAGGAATGATGGAAAATCAAAATGTTTAGGTGGAGAGTGAGATTGTTTTTGAATGGGCGAGCTTAAATATGGCCATTTTGGCACAGACATTCATCGATTTTACAGCGTGTTTTGTTTGAAGCGCCGAATTTTTGTCATTACGTTTACGTCGGATTTCCTATGACTGGTTGCCACCACTGAATTTAATGTAAATGTGCCAACCACCACGACCCACTCACTACTGCACCCCCACATTTTGTAAAAATCATAACCATTTGAAAATTGGGCCATAATGTTTACCCGATTGTTGAAAAACAAAATGTGTTGTCGTGGTCTTTGTCGCCAAAATCTTAAGGGGTTTTCAACCGTCTATGTTGGTTTTAAAAAAATATAAAAATCAATAATTTTTTTGTACAGGTTCCCCCTATGGTTTTGTAAACTTTGAGGAGCAATAATTTTTTTTTCAAAACACCCCCGGAGCTCAAGCTTGCGTGGCCATGATGGCGATGAGTTGGCGGAACCTTTTTCAAATTTATTTATCTACTTAATTAGACGTTAAAGAAGAAAAATCATTTTATGCATTTTTGGAAGGTCGGGATTAAAGTTAGAAATTTGGACATTTTTTTACAAACTATTTAAAAAGCAGGATCTTAGCAGAAAAAAAAGCCCAAAAAACCTGCTGAAAAATTTTGGACTTCTCATAAGACCCCAGACTAAAAGGGCAGAAAGTCCAGTCATTAGTGGTAACAAAACCGATCAAATATTTTTCGATCGAGATTTCGATCGAGAATCTCGATCGGTCCGATCTCTAGTCTCAACTGGCCCGTTTCCTGCATGCATGCCGATGTCAACTCGTTAGAGCCGGCAATTGTTTATTCAAAGAACAATGCTGTTTTTATAGAAACCCCAGGGTGCATAGTTATGAGAGTAAAATTNAGTGATTTCGACAGTAAGTGATTTCGACAGTGAGTGATTTCGACAGTAAGTGTTTTCGACGGCGCCCGGCTGGACAGTGGACAATCCGACAGTGGACAATTGGACAGTGGACAATCCGACAGTGAAGACAATCCGACAGAAGTGGACAATCGGACAGTGGACAATTCGACAGTGAATGAAAATTTATAAAACTAAAATCGAGATGAGAAGGGGGAAAACCGTGCTTATTTGAATGGCGCGGGCTAAAAACTCCCCGGGCAGAGATAGATTCATACCTAAATACACGTCCTAAGATTACGTACATTCAGAGGAATTAAGCTTAAACCAACCAAAGGGAGCAGGGGGTGATGAAAGAGCAGCAATGGAAGTTTACTGAACATAAATTTCATTTAATTGAATCTGGCATTCTATAGGCATTACTCTCAAATAGGTCAATAAGAGTCGATTGGCGCGCCAACATAATGTCGAAGCCACGAAATGTCGGAAAAAATAAAGTTTCTTCAAAGTCGATAAAAAGATTTTTCTAAGGCTATTCGGGGCGTAGAACACGAMTCTGATTGCCATTTCGCATGCTTTTTGAGAACGATTTTCAGACCTAATTGAATCTGAACATTATTGAATTTTGGATAAAATAATTTATTTTCCCCCTTCTCATCTAGATTTTAGTTTTTTTTAATTTTCATTCACTGTCGAATTGTCCACTGTCCGATTGTCCACTTCTGTCGGATTGTCCTCACTGTCGGCTTGTCCACTGTCCAATTGTCTACTGTCAGATTGTCCACTGTCCAATTGTCCGGACCCCTTTTCGACAGTGAGTGATTTCGACAGTAAGTGTTTTCGACAGTGAGTGATTTTGACAGTAAGTGATTTCGACAGTAAGTGTTTTATACAAACTCACATAAATCTTTCACGTTTAATTTGCACAAATTTGTCTATACATGAGCGCAATCAACGCCCAGACGGCCCTCGAGGAAAACGCGGACCCCTTCACAGGGGAACCGCGTGAGGATGCGGAGTCTTACCGCAACTGGGTAAGAACTCCAACCGTTTAGTGGTTTTAATAGGGAATTTAATTTAGGTCGAGGCACATAATGCACGTCCGCGGTGTCTACAATGTCATGCTCGACGTGTGGACTTTTTATTTCCGGTGGCTCGCCCGCGCCGCTCAACACGAATTTGGAAAAGACGGCGCTGTCTCTTCTGCTGTGAGAGTTGATATTTAGTTTTATTTTATTTTTGCGTATTTTTTAACTCTTTCTTCGCTATTTTTTCTTATTTTTTAAATTTCAATGTATTTCCGTATTACTCATTTTATTATTATTATTCAATCACAGATTTACTTTTTATCATATAATTTTCCTGTATTTTTAACTTCTTAATTTTGTATTGTTCTTAGTTCTTTTACATTCAATTTCTCTCGTATTACTCCTTTTATTATTATTATTCTAAAATCATGAATATATTTTAACATATTTTATTTTTTTGTGTTTTTTTAACTTTATTTATTGCTTAAATTTCCATTCATTTACTTTAATGCTTTTAACAGCTGTCTAACTTTGTTTAAGACCTCGCATTTTTTAAATTTTTTAAATAAATCAAAATGTGTGAATGAGTCAATTTTTTCTCGTCCGCTTCAAACTCTCGTTCTTACATCATACAATCTGTTATGAATGAGTCCAGATCATGACACGCCTAGAAATCAAACGGTGGTATGCAAATCAGAAACAAAAATTAGATTTCACCTGACGATGTTGCATTGGAGCGGCGTCCGATTTCGGGTTTGGATGAGGCTCCTTGGAACCAATGGCGAAGCACCTTTCGTTTGATGCAGCCATGCCGAATTTGGTCATTGTGGAGCTTTATGACGAACAAATTTGGTAAAAATAATTGAGAAGTATTTGTGAATTTAATACATTTTTTAATAGCTCGACAAATTTATTTAAATGTATTAATTATAAAAATAAGAAATGATTTAACATTGGAAATATATAATTCCAAATTGAGTTACTATTCTAAATTATAGCTCTCTCGACGGGTCATCGAACAGTGAGGATTGAGAAGGATGTTGTGTTTGCGACGTTTCATGTTCAATCCTCTGTAATTTAAATTTTTTTTACCCAATCGGAACAATTATTCTTTTGAAATTAAACAAATTTATTAAACGATGGTAAAATTCTTACGATCGCCAAATTTAATAGTAAAATACATTAAAATTTTTCTATTTTTTTTTGCAAATCTCTCAACAAATTAAGTCAAAAATTTAAATTTTCCCGGCGTTCCTATCGCACAGCCGACCCGCCTGCCCTCGAATCCTGGCACAATTTAAATATGAAAACAATTTTTTGAAGTTTCAGTCGAATCTCCTGGTTACCAAATTCTGGTGCATTCTGTAACAAATTCTGGTGCATGCTGGATTTCCCCAGCCGTGTTTCCGGGAAACCAAATTCTGATGCATTCTGGCTTTCAGAAGATGAAATAACAAATTCTGGTTCAGATGGCTTTCCGGAAAGACAAATTCTGGTGCATTCTGAATTTCCCCAGCTGGGTTTGCGGAACACGAAATTTTGGGGCATGCTGGATTACCAGAACGCCACATTTTGGTGTTTCGGCACAGAATTGATTTGGGTTTTTCTAATTGCTTGTGTTTTCGACACATTTGAGTTGCTTTGTGATTTCATTTTGACCAGGAAAATTCTCAAAACGACGTAATCAACTCGGTTCAGAGTAATGATATTAAAATGAACTCAAGTACTAACTGATAGAGTAAAAATTAGGTATTTATCTAATTAGCGATTTTTGAATATCTGCATTTTAAACATTTTTATGAATTTTTTTGTGAAAAATTAAGCACAAAATAGACCACAACTATTTGAGTTTCATGAGTATAAAAATAGTTCTGTAATAAAAAATTGCGGCGATTTTTCTACATTTTATAAAACAAAAACAATGAACATCACTCAAGTTTGAAATTTTTTGAAATTAAAAAAGTAAAATGTTTGTGTGGGTTCGAATCCGCTTGAGTGCGACCACTTTTTTATCTTTATTCGCCGCTAATCTGATTCGCGCCCCCATTAAAGTAGCATTTTTAATGATTTTCAAATATGTTTATAATGCGCGTCTTTGGAATTGTTTTTGGTCAATTTTGTAACAATCAAAGATTCCCGTATTTTTTAAGGGGTTTTTCTATAGGTTGATTTTGTGTTTCTATTTTTTTTTATTGTTGTTTTTGTTTACACTTTATAATAGGCTAAATGGTTCGTCACGAAGGTTCGCATAGTTTATTATAAATTTTCAAAAATACGTTAAAATGTTTTAACTACAATTGTGTGGGAGAAATAAAATAAGTTGTAACACAAAATTGGCTAGCTTTGGTCATTCTAGCAACCCCTAGATTTGATGTTTCGTATGTAATGCTGGCAGTTCTCTTTTTTCGGTCAGTTTAAGACCTTTTTTGGTGATTCTCCAAATTCTGCGTCCAGTACACTTTTTGGAGATGATTTTTGTTTTTCAAAAATATGTGTTTTGATCGGCTCATTTTTAATTAAATTTGCCGTTTGCTGAAGATACGCTGATTTGTGTGTCTTGTAGTTCAGATACCACATGCTGGCCTCCTTGAGCATCAGTGGTGCGCTTTTCAGCTGAAAATTTGAATAAAAAAAATATATAAAAGCTTATTGAAATTCAAATAGTTCTAATCAGTGTTTGCATATCTAGGTTATTGTTGGTTGACCTAATTAGGCTTTTTCAAAATGCTCAACTTTGATAAAACCTCATACCCATCAACCAATTGATCAGACAAATGTTGATTTAACCAACTTACTTCAACGGTTCCAATTCGTTTTTCTTGGCTTGCTTCAGGCAGGCGAATGGCTCCCGACCATCGGCCTTCGTCCGCAAAATATTCGACAGTGTCCAAATCGATGAAAATGTGAATTTTTGTCGGCATGGCATTGTAGACCACCAGGCGTTTGTTGCTTGTCACCCTGAACATATATTGACATTAATACTGGTGATCAGAATTTTGAAAAAGAAATCCATTCCGGCCGGACCAAGACAAGGCCAAGGACGGATTTTTTTGTACAAAAAACTGACCAGGTCCTCTTTAGCACGATGCCGTTGTGGTCAATCCGGAACTCCAATTTCTTGCCATTTGTGTGGGTTGGCGTCAGATGCAACTCAAATGTCTCCTCTCGGCCGTTGTCCCAACTGAACTCGAAGACGAGTTCAGCCTGGCCCTTCTCCAAATGCATTTCTTGGCCTTTTCTGAAATCATTTAAAATTGTTTTTTATGCTTAAAGTACAGTTTATGTCACAAAAATGGCATTTTCTGGGACCAGAATATTAATGGGAGCCAGAATCGATTATTTTGTACTCTCGCGCCAGTGTGTGCCCCAAACTCACCGATAATTGAATCTTGGGATTAATTGTATAATTAAGATTGCTATTAAACAAAATATGTTTAACGAAAGACAAAATTTAAATGAAAGTCAGAGGTTTAATTAAATTAATTTAAAAAATATTTAAGGACTGAAAATAAAACCGACGTTATGACGTGTGGCTGCTTTTTTTCTCGAAGAGAAGCCAACTCCGGCAATGGTCTGACCATTAAATATTGTCCATTTTCTGATAGAACAAATTCCTGCAATAAAACAATAAAAAATTTATTTTTAATTATTTTTTAAACAAATATTTATTAAAATTTGAACCTAATATATTTATTTAAAAATATTTGCCTTAGTCAAAGTGAGCGACGTTGCGCCGCCCCTGCCGTCAAAGTTTGGGTCACCCGTGTTCTCGCTGATCCAGCTAATGTCGCAGATCCAACCGATGAGGTACGTTCTGCCGGATTGTTTGTCGTAGAAGCTCTTAAGGACGGAATGCCAAAAATTAAAATTTGAAAAATTTTTTTATTTTCAATCCCCAGTCCTCCTTCCACATACTTGGTACGCAAAAGAGCCACCAGCAAAGTCCATCTGTTGTACAAATCTGTGCTCAAACTTTTTTCCATCAAAATGTCCAACAAATAGGGGATTCATTCGGTCTCTGAAACATTGGTTTCCAAAATGACTTTGTGCCACACTTACCGTCCTTCAGCGTCCGTGCCACGTATGGGAGCGGGATGTGAGCCTCCGTCTGACATGTATGACAACACCCATTCCGTGTTCGCATTCAGCGGGTCGCCCAGGGCGATCAACATGGGGCATTCGCACATTCGCAGCTCATTATTCCGTTTGTCCTCATATAAAACTCCCTAAAATTCATTTGATTTTAAGTTCGTTAATTTAATTTAAAACAGTTTTTCTTGCTTTTTCTTTTTGCATTTAACCTGATATTCCCAATCGCGATCAAGCTGATCTGCATGTTTGTTCTTGTTTTTGTACAACAACACAAGACCAGCCGACCCATTCTTTCGTTCAGCTCCAACAGTCATGTAGTAGTAGCCTGAATAATGATCATAAACATATTTAAAATATTGTGTTTAATGAATAACACATAAATTTAATTATAAATAAATAATAAATTCAAATTCCATAAATAAACGCACCTCCTGGCCCAAGAAACACAACTGGGTCATGGAAATTATTTCCAAGTGGAGGATCAACAGTTGGGAATCTTTCAATGACTGTTTTATGTGTTGTCCAGTCCGGACGAATCAAATTCTGTGAAAAATAAAATTTAAAAATTAAAATTAATAAATATTCGGACTTTTGTCGTCACATATTGTTGAAGTTCTCGCCATGGATATTCAGCCACTGTGCCCCTGGGAACATCAGCTGAAAATTTGGAAATTCACACAATTAAAACATTAATAATAAATATCTTTTTAACATTTAAAATTGTTAAATTTTTATGAAATGAGTTTTGGCCAGCCCCGGTTTAATTAAGCCTAAATTAATTGACTTTATGCTTAAATTATAAATGCTGATGGACACTTTTTGACCAGCCCCGGTTTAATTAAGCCTAAATTAATTGACTTTATCCTTAAATTATAAATGCTGATGGACACTTTTTGACCAGTCCCGGGTTAATTAAGTCTAAATTAATTGACTTTATGCTTAAATTATAAATGCCGACGGACGGACACTGACATATTCGTTGGGTCCAAAACACGCCCAATTCGCCGTTCGGCAAACTGATTGAAGAGCCGGTGAAATGGCCATTCTCGAAGTCCAAGTGCAGCAAATTCGGGGGTATCATGAATATTGGCAAATGGACCCAATTGATCAAATCTTTGCTGACAGCGTGCCCCCAATGCATGGTGTACCTGAACAATTTTTTAAAATTTGATTATACAATAAACCAAAAAATTAAATTGTTTTACCATTGTACAGCGTGTGGAAAGTGTTGATAGAACAAATGGTACAGTCCATCCTTGGACCTGTTAAAGCCACATGTGTCACTGTTCCAGCCTTAATTTAAAATTGTGAATAATTAAAAATGAATTTTGATTATTTTAAAGGGTAATTAACCAAATGGAGCTCGGAAATGGTAGCTTCCCTCTAAGTTGGGCAATTTGGCTTCTTCACCGATGAAAAGTATGCGGATGCCTTCCTCCAGAACCTGTGAGCCAAGATTCAAATTAAAATACAAAATTTTAATCGATTAATTTTCTAATTTTTGATAGAAATAAAAAATCGAATAGATAATCGGAGTGCTGTAATTCTGATCTCAAGAGTTGGGGGGTATTCAATTTTCCAAAAAAACTAACCGTTTGTTGCTTAAACACATAAACCAACGACGCATGTGTGGTTTCCGTCCACGTCAGCGTGTAAGCGCCTGCTGTTTTGACGTTGATTTCGATCAAGTCGTGCCAACGGTCGCTCGAGTACTGCTTGCACTCGGCAATAAGCTGTTCGGACTGCTCAATCGTTCCGGCTTCAGCTGGGGGGCACAAATACACCTTGGCGACCTGGTTAACGAATAAATTGCTCNCTGGGGGCAATCACTTTTTGATGTCAACTCGTTAGAGCCGGCAATTAATTATTCAAAGAACAATGCTGTTTTTATAGAAACCCCAGGGTGCATAGCTATGAGAGTAAAATTCGATGTCGCAAAAAATCACTTTCACGACAGCTCTGAACTCGACGTGAACTTCTCGAGGCAACTCTGGTTGATGTCTTCGCGCTTACTTACGCTGTACCCGTTTTTTTCAAGCAAAATGTTTGTGTCGGAACACACAAATCAATCAATCCACTATTGGTTTTGATCAAAATTTAAAATTCCATCTTTTTGATCAGCCCAAATACTGTAAACAGTTGTCCAACTGCTGCTGTTGTTGTTGTTGTTGCTGCTGTTTCTGCTCCTGCTCTGTCTCGTCGAGCTCGTTGCTTCGGCTGCTGCCGCCACCGCTGCTTCTGCTGCGGGAGGTGAAGCCGCCATTGCTGGCCCCTGCAGCTGCTGCAGATGATGCTGCTGGTGAGGAGGCCAATTCGTCATAATAATCACCGCTGTCCCTCATCCTGAAACCGTAACAACGATGTTCAGTCAGTTAGTCCATCTCACAAATTAAAAAAACAACCATTTTTTGGGGGTGGCACATTTCCCAACAAAAAAGCCGGTAAAATATTCTCATTCTGGCGCCAGGAAAGCAGCGAATCGAGAACAAATCGGATTTCGGATCGGTTAAGACCAAAAAAAATGATCGGGTCATGGGTATGCAAAAAAAAATCGGCGTTTGCCTCTCAGGTGATTCGCTCGCTTGCTGTATGGCACCAGGGATGGGTGTAATTTCGTTTTCCGTTAAAACGCGCTCCCCTTTTTACAGGAAAAAGAGGGAGAAAAAAATGCACCCCCTAAAGAAACTCGAGTCAAAATTTCAAAATTTTCACATTAAAATTCCTTAAAATTCAAAGGGAATCTGAAATTTTCAGATGTTCCGGATTTCCGTCTCCGAATTCCGTCAGGAAATTTTAAAAACTTCGGCTTCAAACTTTGCGAAACTTCGGGTATTTGGGCTTCGAACGCCCCCTTTTACCAGAAAAACGGGGGGGGGGGGAATGCACCCCCTAAAGAATGGGTTTTTTGCGGGAAGCCCGCCGATCCCGGCTCCCGAATATTTAGCCCTTTTTGGGCACCAATCGATAACTGTCTCTTATACACATCTAGATGTGTATAAGAGACAGAGTTGAAGCTGTTTCAAATATTTAAAAACAAAAAAAAAGTTTTCACTGGCATACTGTGGGTGCTAATGGTCGTTACGGACGCGAAACGGTGGTGATGCTGCGCGTACGGTATCAACGACGCCTTTTGTGCTACCAGCAGCGGTCGTGGCGTTGTGTTCATCAATCTTTGAATTTTTATATGCTCAAAATTTACACTTTTACCTATTTATTAGGGTAGGACAGTACCGGTTAAAAACCGTTATCCCCGGTTTTCGGTTAACCGGGTTTTCAAAGACCCGGTTTTCGTAACCGGTTTAGAACTTTTGACCGGTTAACCGACTGGTTTTTTCGGTTTATGACCAGTGTTTTACTGTTCCAACTTTTTTTGGATCTGTTCAGTTCTGAAAAACGTTGAAATATTTTTCCTTCAAAATAATAAAGATATTTTAATTTAATTAATTTACTAAGTAATTTTTGTAAACTTTAAATAAAATATTCGAGCAGTAGAATCGAGACTTTAATTTTGGGTGAGAGTCGAGATTAAGAATTCGGAATCAATAAAATTTTTAATTTATGAATGCATTTTTGAGTTTTTGTTTTTTTTGCATTTTTTTTTTGTTAAGAAAGTTGATCAGGAATACAAGTTTGGGGGTCGGCGGTGCCGATAGGCGCCGCCGAGAAAATTTTTGAATTATTGACTAAATTTGTTAAGAGATTTGCAACCAAAAGTTTAAAAGTACGGTAACTTTTTGAAGCTTTTTAAGAATGTGAGAGGTCTACCTCCGGGAAAAAAATAAAGGTTTAGTGAATTCACTTAGGAAAATGTGCCTAAAATTTCAACAAAAACACCATTTATAAGGTTTCTGAGTGATGTTTTTTTGTAAAAAGGAGTACTTATTATTATTAAATTAAAAGAATAAAAAGGACTTCCAATCAGGGAGTAGAAACTCCGATGAATAAGTTAGCGCTTAACCACTGAGCCACACTTGCATTGAATAAAAATTCAAATTCATTTAAAATTAACCAAAAAAGTCCAATAACTAGGGGTGCTTAAACCGCCGGTTTGGGTACCCGGTTTTCGGTTAACCGGGATTTTGAAGACCCGGTTTTCGTACCGGTTAATTTCCCAAAATACCCGGTTTTCGTAACCGGTTTCGTAACCGTTTAACCGGTGTCCTACCCTACTATTTATATTCTCGGAAATAAAAAAATTGGCAATAATAAATTAATTAGTTTTGCTAAAAATGATGTGCAAAATTAGTGGGCATAAATTAAAACAAAAACACGTTTTTTGAAATATTTTTGAAAAAGAATTGCCGCTTTTTTGGCGTTGAAAAAAATCAAACTTATTTTTGGAAATATAATAATTTGGTTTGGAAAAATAAAACGATTTTTAGAGGAAGGTGAATTTTATGGGTTTTATTTCATTTTCTTAGGAAAATTTCCAAAAACCCCCCATAAGGGTTTCTAAAAGCCATATTCTAAAAACAAGAAATGGTGCAACAGTTTAGATTATTTCAATAATTTTCCTGATTTTCAATTAAATTTAATTCCTTTTTAAACAAAAATAAATTACCTGCTTATTCTTCTCGTTTTATTGGATAAATTTAATTTTTTTTAATGAAAATTTTGAAATATGTGTTTGGCATTATGTCCATGTCCTTACGGTGGGCGTGCCAAATTCCGCTCGGGCACCACCCGTTGCGCAGTGCGTGCCGCCATGCCCTTGCCACTGATCAAAATTGCTGTCCCATTTTCGTGTACTGTAGCGGACGGTGGGGAGGAGTTACTGCTGTAGCCAGCGTGGACAGGACTACTGTAGCTGATCAGTGTCCGCCGCGTTTCGACCACTTGTGAAAGGGTATTTAAATAATATAAATTTTTAATGAAAAAAAGTCGGTAAAGGCACGAAAATAAAAAGTTAAAACAAGGTTAAACAAATATTGTCGAATTTGAAGTTTTGTTCACACTTTAAACGCTTAAAAATCGCCAAATTTTGGCAAAATTTGTGCTTTTTTTAACAAATTGCTAAACTAAAAAAACGAATTTAATAAACTCTAATTTGCTCAAAACAATTTTTCTGACGGGCCCAAACTCCGCATCCATCTTCTAAAAAATAAAATTGCCGAAAAACGTCGTTCCAGAAATATTAAAATCTTTAAAAAATTGTTTAGCAAATTTAGTACTCGTAAAATCTATGAGTTTAATGACGTGTCAGGACGAAATTCCAACCGGAAAAAATACCAATTAGTCAAAAGCCAACCAGGCCTAAAAGGTCAAAATAAAGGACAAAATGCGAACTAGGCCTAAAAGGTCAAAATAAAATGACAAAATGCCAACTAGGCCTAAAAGGTCCAAATAAAAGGACAAAATGTCAACTAGGAAGTTGGCATTTGTCATGCGAACGCAGCCAAATTTTTAGCAAAAACCGGCACAGACCCAAAACAATCTGGCGGCAAATGCCATAGGCGCTCGCTGATTTTATGTTTGACTTTCAAATTTTCACCCACAGCGATGTGCCGTCGGCGGCGGTGCACTGTTCGATGTCGCCGGAATCCTCAACATTTGTTGGGGCGGCCGACTTGGCACAACGACCACTTTGTTCTCGTCAATGGCACGACCGTCCATCAGCCGGCTGGACAGTGAGCGTGCCATGGTGTGATGATGATGGGTTGACCAGGTTCGAGAGCCGACCCCTGAACATAGGCATATTCAAACAGTGCGCGTCTCTCTGTTGGCGCACAATTTGGCATTTGAAGCCAAACTGAAAAAACAGATGGCGAATCATCCGCATGTTTTTGAATCGGTTTGTCGGGCTTTTGAGTTTTGGTTTTTAAATGTGCTGATGGACAATTTGGCATTTTTATTATGTAGCACCTTTGTTTGGCGCGGTGTTCATCGTTTGAATTGGTTCTGGCGGAGGGTTTGGCATTGTGTTGTACCCAATTTCGGCATCATTTTGCGGTTCAAATGAATTGAATGGAGTTGTTGATGGCGTTGTTGTTGTTGGTGGTGGTGGTTCAGTTGATGTGTTGTGTGCCGAACTTGTTGCTGCTGTTGACCGGTTGATTGGAACAATTGGCTTCGGACGCTCCATTTTTTCTCTACAAAAAGAAGCTGCCCGTTTTTCTTTTTTGAATTTGGCACAAATTTATTTACTCTCTTTCTCTGCCACCAGCGTGTGTGCCGCCGCCGCCGCCGCCGCCTTCGCTGTTTCCTCCTCGCCCGCCGCCTTCGCCGTCCTCAATTGTTGCCATGAATTTGTCGATCAGACGAAAGGCACGCGAGAACAGCGCGCATTGGGACCCGCTCATGCCGTGTTCGCGGCACGCGTCGCTAACCGCCTCAGGGTTTCTAAACAAAAGCACAATTGGAGTTTGGCATTCTGACATGGTGAGCACCCGGATGGCGTCATTGATTTTTCAACTTCTTGATCGAAATCACGAAAGACAAAAATATAGTTATCTTTGATCGGTGAAATTGGAAATTTTCAAACGAAATCTCGATCAGACCTTAATCCGTGATCTAGTCTAATACGATCCGTGATCTATCTGGTCCTGATCTATCCGTGATCTAGTCTAACCCTGAGTGTTGCCTGATCATTTTGAAAAATTTATGGTGTTCCGTTGTGGAATCTGACAATTTTATTTTCTTGCACTTAATTTTTTCTAGATCAGTTTCGAGATTCAAAATGATCTAATCCTGATCAGACTTTTGTGTTCTTAATTTGGATTGTTCCAAATCAGTTTTCATTTAAAATTTCATGATCAGAAAACAATTTTAAATTAACGCTAATCCTGGCACAGCGGCGTCTTACGCTCCGACGGTGCGTCGCATCTTCCGGTCGCCCAACATATGTGCCATCATTTGCAGGTTTGCAAAACTTTGGCCACGCTTGAAGTTGTGCGCGGTGCACGCGACGAATTTGCAAATGCGCGAGTCGCCCTGGGCGTAAAATATTCAAATTTGAAAATAGCGCCGCCAAATTTGGCCATTCATCCATCAAATCATCTGTTGGGCTCTTTACCTGACAGATTGATGGCACGTCGTCCCCAGCGATGGCCTCCTCCTCACGGGGGCCCATGCCGAGGATGTCCAGCTCGCGCAGTCGTGCGGACGAAAGTCGAGGAGGCCCAGCTTCGCCGTTTTTCGGCTAATTATATTATTTTAAATCGGGTTTTTTGGTGATCATTTACTATTTCTTTGGATTAAAAATATTAACGAATATGTATCATCATCATTTAATAGCACACATTTTTATTAAATTTGTTTAAATTTTTGGCTCAAAAAAACGAAGCACAATTTTGATTAAAAGCAGAGCTTTCAAAAAAGGACCCTTCGGGCAATGTTTTGAATTTGATGCCTAAAGGCGGGGGGCTCACTTTTGGCGGATTGTCTTGAGGCGCTGGGCCAAGTTTGGCCGACGCCAATTGCCGCGCACCGCCGAAAATTGGCCGTACCAATCGCAGCGCGCCGCTGATCAGCTCATCGAAAGGCGCTTAAATATTTAAATATGGGAAATTTACAAAATATTTTTAAATTAAGGAGCAATTAATTAATGCATTATAATTATAGGTAATTTACCCTGTCTTTTCTGCCGCTTTTCATCATTAGCAGCCGATGTAAATGATGTGATTAAAAAATAAATTATGCAAATTAATTTTATTGTTTCCGTATTCATAATACAGTAGCAGCTGTGTGTGTCAATTTTAGAAATTTCCGATGTTTCCAATTGAATTTCAATCCCGCTCTTAAAAATTAAATGACGAAATATTTATTAAAAATTATTCAATAATACTTTTCTCGTGTTTTGAAAATTTATAAAAACATCCAAAATTAAGAGAAAAAAAATTTTTGAAAATATCATCAATCTTTAGGGGAGCCTGATTGGTCCAAGAAAAAAGTCCTTTTTATGTATAGAGTGCATTTTGGGTAAAAATGATTTTTTGGAATATATTTTCGGGTTTAATGCATTTTACACCTATTTATACCACCGAAATTTGGTCGAAAAGCTGTCTCTTATACACATCTAGATGTGTATAAGAGACAGGTGATCGACTCGGCGATGTAGCATTTTCACTGCGGACAACCAACGAAAGTGTATGGATGTGATGTTGTTTGTGTGTGCGAGGGGATGACACTGCTGGCGGCAATGGACGGGATGAAAATGAATCGATTCCCGCGGGGATTTTGGGATTTACTCCCTGAAGGGATAAAGGGGGGATTTGGGGATGCGCGGCGGCGATGGACGGGACGAATGGAACAGAACGGCGACGCCGGCGGCAACGACGACGCGATTTTGAAGCGGTTGGTTGCCAGTCGTCCAGTCACAAATTTACGGACGGATTCATCAGGGCGAAAAATTGTTGGGGATTGGCGATGTGGGCTCTTCCGCTGGTTTAGTCAAAATGGCTTTTGGGACCAAAATTAATGGTGGCTCAAACCGAATTTCGGCATTTTTAATAGTGAAAGTTTCACAAAATCAGCATGATTTTTTGCGCGCATTTTAATTTAAAAACAATTTGAAAATTTATTAGAAACTTAATTGGGGTAGCGGCAGGACACTGCCAATTGTTAACGCAGTTTGGGTTGGCGGTGGTTCCTGGCAAAAATTTGAGGCCAATAAAAGCACAAAGATTACCCTTACATTTATTGTTAACATTTGCACTTTTTGAATGTTTCGTAAAAGTGCTAAATTTTTACTGACTTTTCCCAGGAAAATGTGAAATTATTTTCAGTGCCTATACAAATGCCAACGCACAGAAAACGAATATTAACTACGCATAAATTAGCTAGAACAGTTTATAATCCAGTTTTTATTCAAAGATACAAAATTGTAATGAGTATAAAGTCAAAAGAAATTGACGAGTTCAAAAAAATAAATTAAAAAAATGTTTTGATCGAAATTCCCCCGCCCTCATTTAGTGCCGAACACTTTTTTGTGACATTCTTTCAGTTCCTCCACTGCATCAGCCCCCAATTTGTTGAGCTCAGACATATTGTCGGCGTAAAGTCCAGAAATCGAAAAGTCTTCCTTGGACATTTCGTTCAAAATTTTCTTCTGAAATAAACATTTTAAATGTTTTTTAATTTTATTTTGCATATTTCGGACCTTCATGCCAATGATGCCGCACTGGTGTGCCAATCGGAATTTGCAAATGGCCGACTTTTTGCTTTTTGTCACCAAAAAGGCAACACAACGCTTTTCAACGGAGCCCAACAAAAATCGATTCGCTAGCACCAAAACGTTCTCAATGCATTTATCTGAATATTTATTTTCAATAAATCTGACCTTAGATGATGTCAACTTGGATTTTATTTTGCGATTTTCTATTTTCAAAAATGCAATTTTGTTGCAAATTCTGCTTACTAGGCGTTGGGTCGGCGGTGCCGAAGGGCGCCGCCGGGAAGAATTTTATAGAAATTTTAATGAATCTTTTTATGAAAATTGAACAAAAATGCTGGAAAATAGTAAATAGAAATGACCAAGAGATTCAATGTTTTTGAGAGGGCGCATTTTTGATTAAAAAAATGCCTTTTTCTATTGAAAATTTTGATACACAATGCCAAAATATGAATATTTCCATTAAAATCCCAATATTTTCAACAATCCTCATTTTCAAGGACAATCTTGAAAATAAGGACATTTTCAATTTCTATGATCGAGGGTCCATTTTCAAGGACTGTCCTTGCCATTCAAGGACGAAAAACACTGTCATATATAAATAATAAATCTAACGATTGATTCGTAATCAACGTCCTTTGATTATTCTTGGATGTGTTTTTCTTGGTTTGCTCCCCCCCCCCCCCCAAAGAAAGTGGTCAATTTTAAAACAATATTAAACAAAACAAAAAATAGCAAAACAATTTTTGTATGTACCGTCCAAATCGATGTTCAGTGGGTCCATTGTGGCGATAAGTCGTTCAAAATTAGCGACGGCATCCGGAACTTCGTCAATTTGAACCTTTGGCATTTCTTCCGCGTTTTCTCCAAAAAACAATGTTCGGAAAAATGTTGAATAAGCAGCCAACATCTAAAAAAAAATGAATATTTTCTATTTAATTTAATTAAATTAACTCACRTTTTTGTTCACGTTCACCAATTCACCATTGACCAGCAAAGCATGTTCAGGGCGCACACCGCTACATAAAATTAAGTTTGAATTAAAGTTGGGGGCGAATAATTAAATAAAATTATAATTTATAATTAATTGTTGGCGCCGTGTTGATCTTGGCTCAGTGAATTTACGCATTTACACAAAAACTTACGCCATTCCGTTGGGTTCTTCCACGACTATTTCGGCTTTGAACGTCACGACGTCCTCCTCCTCATCGTAAAAGCCATTCTTCGGGTCCATAAGTTCCTAAATAAATAGAGGAAAAATTTTAAAATTTTTCATTTTATTCGTTCACCTTAAATTTGATAAAATGATGCCAGCCCCAACTTGTAGAATTGGCATAGTAAATCCCAAACTCATCCAGATCCCCTTGGTGTCTAAAGCATTCACCGCTTTTGTTGCGAGAAACAACGCTGAATTGGTAAGCCGCACGACAACTCCAGGCCATGTCTTAAAATAATTTATTAGAGGCTAAAATTTGAAATTTGTTCCAGCGTTCACAACATAATGCACAAGGGGGGGGGGGTCGACCCCCTCCCCACCACGCGAGAAATAACATCGCTAGTAATTTCACCAAAATTCCAAAATTTTGAAAAAAAAATTTGTTTTCTTAGCGTAAGAAAAGTAACGCGAGAAATAACATCGCAAATGTAATTTTTGGACCAATTCTCTTAACAAATTGTCATCAAAAATCAAAAAAATTTTCCCGGCGGCGGGGCCTTTCCAATTCCTAAAAAGCATCAAAAAATAAGCGAATTTTTAAAATTTTGGTCGCAAATCTGTAACAAATTGAGTAAAAAATTCCAAAATTTTCTCGGCAGCGCCTATCGGCACCGCCGACCCACCCGCCCCTCGCCTAAAAAGTAGTTGAAAAAATCGCACGCGAAAAAAACGGGTGGCGCTCAGTTGGCCTTGCCATTTGAGCTCCGGCGTACAACATCGCACGCCGAACTCTCGGCAACCCTACCCCTACCCCCTCCCCCCTAACATCGCACCTCGTAGCGCTCAAGCAGACCGCCCCCCCCCATTGTGCATCTATGGTTCACAAATTAAAAAATCGTTTACCCGTTTTATCACCATAGCAAAGCAGGTAAATGTCAACATACTCAACACAATGAACAATTTCGATTCGCCATGGCAATCCGTTGATGTACTCCACCGGGGCACTGAACACTTCCTTCGGCCCACGTCCTTCAGAAAATTCCTTGAAGTTCGGCAGTCGGAACAGAATTTGGCCTCTGCGTTTGTATTTGTTGTCTAAAAAGGGAAAACCCGACAAAATTTGATTGAATTAGTTCAAATGCCATTCTACCTTTGGTCTGATCACTACCGATGTTCGACGGAGATTGGCCTTTGAATGGTTCCATGGTGAGCAGTTTCGATGAATGTGGTGAGTATATTGTTAGACAAGCGCGTAAAAAATTTCTGAAATTAAAAAATTCGAAAATATACTTCAACAAGAAAAATATGTAAATATTTAAGCGCGTCAAAATTTCTGAAATTAAAAAATTCGAAAGTATACTTCAAC
>MEIZ01000081.1:182264-197979 GCA_001723225.1 Globodera ellingtonae | reverse complement strand
TTGTTTCTAATAGCATCAATATTATTTGATTGTATTCACATTATACTCAATACATCCATTACAAAGATGAAAATGTTCTAATTTAATTTATAAACATAAATTAAGTGTTTGGACAAAATCAAGAAAGTTATACGCAGAAAGTTCAAAAAACTCTAAAATCTCAAATTTTGGGTTTCGGGAATATAACTTATTGGAAATGCTTTGAACCGCTTGAACCTTGGTGAAATATATCTTTTACTCGATTAAAGCTTTAAAATTTACCGAATCCGACGGACTGTTGGTTATGGCATCAACGACAAACTGAAGCCGTTCTGGTTCGATGAGTTCAATTATCTGTAAATTTAACAGTTTCCAATGACCCCCCAGACCCGGAAGCCCCCGATTAAGACTCAAACAACACATTTATATAATTGTTATTATTGGTGTTATTCACCAAGTTCATGACGTAGGCTCCATAACGATCTTTGATGCATCTGATCACACACGCACGCGGCGTCAGTTCTTCGATTATCTTTAAAAATATTTTATTTTTTAATTAATGATTACTTCTCAAAATGTAATAATTATTTTAAAAAAGTATTGCCTCCATTTGTGACGCTTTGTCCACCGATTTCAACGCCTTTTGGATCACGCGACAGCCGTACATTTGCAGGGCCAATGTCAACACGTGTCCACGCAATGCGTCCACCAGCTGGGCCTTTTGATCGTCCGTGCCGTACTCAAAAAATTTCTGAATTTTTTTTTGGCAATTTTTGATCTAGAAGAGTCACATTCCTTCTAGATTCTGGGCCTATCCCCCAGAAACCAGCGGTAAGCCTGAACATGGCTGTACCAGGGGGTGGAGGCAGGTTGCCATCGGCAAAATCCAAAAACGTGGCAAAATTTTAAAAATCGTGGCAAAAAACGTGGCCGTTGCAAATCCCTTAACAAATTGAGTCAAAAAATTCAAAGTTTTCTCGGCTGCGCCTATCGGCATCGACCCTTGGGGGGTAGAGCCCGGACTGGATTGGATCCAGACCTGGATTTTTCTGGAGCAGTCAACCCCAAAACGGGACGAATGCCACGTTTCCGAGGCAAAATGGCAACCCTGGGTGGAGGGCCAACCCCATAAGTGAAAACAATGTCTCCAGGACATTTCGCCCTTTGAGAGAGAAAAGGATGTGCCGCCCGTTGAATGGTTCAGACCAGAATAAAGATACTACGAATCGATTCCTCTCGTCGAGATGAGTAGGCGGAAAGCACAATTAAGAAAGTTATGAGCCACCAATGGTTAGCCAAATGAGTTGGCATTGTTTTTTTGAGTGAGTTTGTTTTGATAACTATTGCAATTCGAGTAAGTTTACTATATATTCGCTATATAGGTCAATTTGGATGTTAGAATCGGAGTCTAAGCCGCCCGAATACCAATCGAAACACCTTTTCTCGACTTCTAATAATCACTGACGCATTTTCCGGTCACCCCTTTTTCCCCTCAATGTGCGAAACGTCCATTTTTTAATTTATCTAATCGTGCCAAACATTAATAATGAATATTCGGAGGACCTGAATAACATAATGGCCAAATTCGTCAGCCATCAATTGTCGAGCATTTTGAAGCGTCTGCGGCCCTCTTTAAATAAAAGTTCAACCATTTTCTAACAAATAAGCCCCTAATGTGTCATTTAAATTCAGCATCTCCATTTTTGTTAAATAATTTTCAAAAGCAAAATTTTTTTTCATTGCGCATCTATGTTTTTTTTGTTGCGAATTCAGCTTTACTTTCTCACACATTTAATGCATAAAGCAACTCACCCCACACAAACGTTGTCGATCAGCGCCTTTTTCTGATCCGCCGTCCCGCAGGTCAAACACTTGTCGATGACGAGGCAGCCGAACTTGTGCTGTGCATACTTCATAATGTCGCCCTTCAGAATGTGCACAATGCGGTCCCGGTCTTCGAGCAGTCCATGCTCAATCACATGTTGGATCACAAAGTTGCCGTACTTTAACAAAAACAGTTATGATTAAATTTGAAAAAGGTCGCGGTAAATTTAATTGCTTAAAACTGCACATATCCATAATTCCCCACCCGCCCCTTCACCCACCGGATCCGTGATCAAAGTGAGCACATTGTCATGCAGTTGTTCCAGCAAGGGACGCTTTTGCTGCTCCGTGCAGTTGTCAAGCACACTTCGGGTCACCCAACAACCGTATTTATGGAGGGATAGGGGAATCACTTGCGCCAATATTTCATTGATTAGCTAAATAACATTTTTTTACATTTATAGTCAAGCATTTGAGTCCCCAGTAAAAGGGGCACTTCAGTACCAAGGTCTAAAAACCGAATTAAAAAGAAAGTAGAGTAGGCCGGGATCGGGATTTTTGGTAAAAACCGGGATAGTGAAAGCCGGGATCGGGATTTCGCTTTTTCAAAAACCGGGATCGGGATTAGTCGGGATTGACAAAGCGAAATTTTTTTTTTGTAATGGTCAATGGTGACAAATTTTTTTTATTATTCAAAAATATCTTCCTCATTTTCTTCAACTTCTATTGCCTCATCCATCCTAAATTTTTTTGAGATTCTGATTACCTTTTGGGGGGGGGGGTGAGGGTCGGCGGTGCCGATAGGCGCCGCCGGGAAAATTTTCTTGAAGACAAGATTTGTTAAGAAAATTGGTCCAAAAATTGGGAATGTTGCAAAACAAGGGACCCCCCTATGGTTTTTTAATTTCGTTCCAACAAAAAATAAATAAAAACTAGTGAATTGTCATTAAAAATTTTTTAAAAATTGGAAAAAGTTAAAGATTTTTTAGAATTGTTTACACAACCGTAAATGTTCAGAGAAAGTGCGAAAAAAGAATTTTATAGTCGGGGAACTGAACCCCACCCCACCCACACTTAAACGCATTCACCACTCAACACTACACGACGACCAAACTCAATATTTTCGCTCAAAAATCCCATTCTTAGGGATGCATTTTATCCCGAAAATCCCGACCCTACCGGGATCGGGATTACGACTTTTCAAAAACCGGGATAATCCCGCCCGATCCCGGCCTACTCTAAAAGAAATCGGCAAAATTCTTTTGGTTGGAATATTCGTTCTCAGCACCAAAAAAAAATTGGGGAGGGGAGTGCTGTCTAATCGTTACACAAATTAAAAGCAAAATAAATTTAAATGCTTTTGCCTCAATTTGTGACGCTTTGTCCACCAATTTCAACGCCGTTTCGATCACGTGAGAGCCGTACAAATTCTTGGCCAATGTCAACACGTGGCCACGCAATGCGTCCACCAGCTGAGCCTTTTCCGTTGGACTGGCACACTCCAACGTTTGCTGGATGAACCTGGCGAAATTTTTGTTAATGMAAATTCTAATATTCAAACAACAATAGCTCAAAATGGTATGATTTGATTAAAACAAGCTTGACAATTTTTGAATCGACAAAACTCATCGGTCGCAAATGGGGCAATGGTATGGAATTGCGGTCCCGACGAAAAATTTAAAAAAAACTTCAAGTTTTCTAGGGTATGCGTAGAACACGAAACCGAGCTTAGATTTTGCGAATGTCAAACCCCAACCCCGAATTCGAACATTTTTCGAAATTTCAAATGCAACCTTTTTCTTGGTTTACAAATTTTTTTACAATTTGTTGCTGCTCATTATTACAATCATTTTCGTGCATTTTTTTATGGTTTTAAACTTTTTGGGTTCATGTATAAATTATTTTACACATGGCTGAAATTTCAAATTGTTCATTTTCGGATTAGGGTTCGATATTCGCAAAATCCGAGCTCGGATTCGTGTTCTACGCTTAGTTTTACCCTAAAAACATGCATTCTGATTTTTTAAAAATTTTTTTCGTCGGGACCGCAATTCCATACCATTGCCGCAAAGGCAGAGATTCAAAACGAGCAGAGGATTCAAACCTGCAAATTCACCGAGAATTTTCGGGAAAAAAATGGCCACCGATGAAAAAATGAACTTTAAAAAAAATTGGCCACCATGCGGAAAATGGTCACCAAAATAAATTTCCGACAATTTTTATTCCAACGCTTTTTGCGTAACCAACTTTGAACAAATGAAATAGGGCGGGACAGGCGGAACGTGACCAACAATTTTCGGGGGGGNGGGGTCAGTTGTGAGAAAAGTTGATATTTAGGGGTTTGTTTAAGCACAAAGTGATCAATTTTCGGCACAACTAATACTTTATGGTTGGGCCCACATTTTACACGCTGTCGCGAAACTATAGGTTCGGGACGGACCGGGAGATACTCACTCGACTACCCCTACTCGGCGGCGCTCAGTCTGACGACGAGCCAATCGATTGGGCAGAGAGTCCCTTCGCAATACTTACTATATATACCAAGTAAAGTCCAAAAAAGTGACTTTTCAAGGTCATGAGTCATGACTATTATATGTGTTATTCAATCGCTTAGCATCGCCAGCCCGGGCTGTTCAAATTGTTCACCGTAAACTTGCCTCTACCCCCACCCCCAGCAATTCAACCTTGAACCTTGCGGCTCCTGCGCAAACACCAACACGTGTTTGGGCAAATCGGCGACTTGAAAAAGATTGCTGGACGAAGCCGCGCGAGCGCCGCATGAAAGAAGGGCCGGCGGGCACACATTTTTGGCGCATTGATGCAAAAACGCCACATGAACAGCTTGAACGTGTTGAATCTAAACAAAATTGTTTTTTGTTCGGCACGAATGAACTTTACGAAAGGTTAAGCCCCTAAAAGCATCACACATTTTCAAATAATTCAACGCTTTAAAAAATCCGAACACCTCCAACTCCTCGAGCATTTTCGTGTACTTTTCCTAATATTTCGCAAAATTTAAGCAACAAAAAGTATTTGGAAGTCGTGTTGACCCGACAATTTGTCAAAAACGAAACGAAAATTGAACGAATAATTTGAGGATCATTTTTTTGTGAAAAGGGCCACCCCTATGGTCCTGTCTAAAGAATGCCATCGTACTAAAAGTGGTGGACAAAAGAAAATGGACAAATTGAATTTTTGTGTTCGGCGCTTTGTAGCAAGCTTAAGAAGCAATGTGACGGTTTTTTGCAGAAAATTTCACCCAAGCCTTCAGGGATTTTTTTTTTCAAAATGACCTCCACTACAAAATTTTGTTTTTTAAATTTTGTCTACTTTTGACGGAGTAAAAAGTGGTGCTTCAATTTGTCCATTTACTTTTGTCCGCCACTGTATTTGTCGAAAACGAAACGAAAATTGAACGATTTACTCAAATAAAGAATTGTTTTTACGTTTTCCCGAGGCTAAAACAAAATCCAACCAAAAAAATAATAAACAAAAAAAATTCAAACCTTGCAAATAATGTGTTGGCCGTTCAGAAAATTGCGAATTAATCGGCCGACCATTTTAAGCGATTGCGTTAAGTTAATTTCTAAAAGCAAAAAAAGACCAATTGAAATATTTTGAATAAATGCAAAAATTCTGTTAGACCGCCCTACTTTTTATCCAAATGAATGTTTATAACGCAGATTCTGCAATTCGATCTGCTACTTGTAAAAAAATGGGCTTTTGTTACTTAATAGTCGTTGTTCCTTAATTTTCAAGTTTTTAAACCGGTTCAAAAACCGCTTTAAATGCTCAATTTTGATTTTCTACGACAAATTCGTAATTTTGAAAGCCTAGTTGAGTGATTTTCTCCATTTTTTAATCAGTGGATAACTGAGTCCCCACTCAAACGACACTTCAGTCCCGGGCTCATAACTTGCTTCAAAGTGGTTTCCCAATCAAAATTTAGATATGTACCATTCGACTTGTTTCAACGAGAGAAAATTCAGGAAAAACAAAAGTTTTTGATATTCTTCAATTTTACCCTCAAAAGAGGGTAATACTCGGGCTGGTCCCCCCCCCCATTTTTTGAAAAAATAAAAAAAATTTTCTAAGTCCACAAAAAGATTTTTCTAGTGGTATTCGGGGGTGTAGAATCCGAATCTGACCTTAGTTTCGACCAATTTCGAACCCCGAACCCGGATTCAAACTTTTTTTCGAAAATTCAAAATTTTCCAAAAATTAATTTTGGCCTCAAAATTGTTCAAAAAGCATCAGATCATTACTTGCCTTTTGTTGTGATTTTGTGCTTTTTGAACAATTTTGAGGCCAAAATTAATTTTTGGAAAATTTTGAATTTTCGAAAAAAAGTTCGAATTCGGGTTCGGGGTTCGAAATTGGTAGAAACTAATCTAAGGAAGCCCAACGTTGCTTAACTTGCCAGATCGGACGGGATGGCGTGTTTTAAACGTGGTATGGTCGTAAGCGATGTTCTAGTGAGGGAAACCAACCAAATGTGTGACTTTTTGTTCCTTTGGTCACGCTCAAACACATAATGGACAATTTGTAAAGAATATTCTCTGTTATAATAAATGTCTATGTAAAAAAGTCGAATTTGGCCGAAACAATCCATGCAAACGAAAACCCCTGCAACAAAACTCCAACCTTCTCGTCATAAACACAAATATTTTAAGACAAATTTAAGCACCCGCCCAGCAGTTGAGGGCAGTGCAATTCCAAAATTTTCCATGCCACAGATATTTTGGGTAGGATACACCAAAAGTACCTCAAAATTGGGTAATTAAACCGAAGAAAGAAGTGTGGGGAAATTCACTCTCCTCACATTTTCTTCCGGATTGAACATCATTTTCTCTTCCAATTTCCAAAAAACCTTATTAAAATAAATTTAAAAAACGATATAAATTAAAGTACATGTTTTTTCCACTGAATCAAATCCGCCTAAATTTTATATCAATCGACTCACCCGTCAAGCTGAGTACGAATATTGAAAATAGGGTAATAGTGCAGAACATTGGTCCCTCAAAAAAAAGGGGTTTATGAGGGCTTTACRCAATTCTGAGAAGTACTCGGGGGTTATCGAGGTCGCTGATCACGGATATGACATCAGATTGATCATATGACATCGTCTAATCTATGATTTCAACATCTAAGATTTTTGAAAAAAATCAAAAAAATTCAAATTCGCTCAAAGGGTGTTTCTAGGGGTACTCGGGGACGTAGAATCCGAATCTGAGCTCCATTTCGACCAATTCAAACCCCGGAACCGAAATTGAATAATTTTCCAAAAAAAAATTAAAAATTTTCAAAAATTAATTTTGGCTTCAAAATCATTCAAAAAAGCACAAAACTACAACAAAAAGGTCATATTCGGATTCTACGTCCCCGAGTACCCCTAGAAACACCCTTTGAGCGAATTTGAATTTTTTTGATTTTTTTCAAAAATCTTAGATGTTGAAATCATAGATTAGACGATGTCATATGATCAATCTGATGTCATATCCGTGATCAGCGACCTCGATAACCCCCGAGTACTTCTCAGAATTGCGTAAAGCCCTCATAAACCCCTTTTTTTTGAGGGACCAATGTTCTGCACTATTACCGAAAATAGTGTATTGGGGCTTGTTAGGCTTAAGCCTAAGCCACCTAAGCCTAACGAACCCCAAGCCAGGGTGGATTAGGCCTCATAGATTTTTTAAATCTAGATATTGTCAGATCTTAAAAAGATTGTCAGATTCGTGATCAGCACCCTTGAAAACCACCTACCTATGTATATGATGTTTTCAGCAAATTTGGGGAGGGGTCTCAATTTTGGCTTCGAAATTGTTCAATAAGCTCATAATGTACAACAGGAAGGCTAATTTTATGAGCGAATTCAGAATCCTTGCGAACAATTTCGACGCCAAAATGGTTTTTAGAAAATTTAAAATTTTCCCAAATTCGTGGTTTTGGGCTGCGTTGCCATTCTGCAGGCGCGCCGCGACCATGCAATGACAAAGCAAGTAATGGAGCGAGACGGATGGCGGAAGACGCGAAAAAAAGTCCATCGTTTATGGGTGGTTCTTTGGTTTTATTGCATAAAGAAAAAATGAATGCAAACAAGAGATCAAACACCAACAATAATTAATTGTTCGATGAGCTAAAGAAATTAACAATCGTCCAATAAGCCGTTACTCGGCTTCTTCCTTTTGACGCTGTGCTTGAACGGTACGGGTAAGCGATCTGAAACTCAAAAAACATTCAAATAAACAATGAAAAATTTCAACCGATTAAAAACCCCACGGTAAATATGGATCATACAACACCAGAGCCAAAATCACTTAAAACCACTTTTATAGATTTTCTTAGGGGCTGAAAACAAAAAAGCAATCAAAATCTTATTGGGAAAAACATTTAAACCGCTTTTTGAACCGGTTCAAATTTTGAAAAAGCATAGGGTGACCTTTTGCCCAAAATTTATGGAATATTTTTTTATATTGTCTGAAAAATGTTAATATGATGCACTGATTACGAATTTGCCAATAGAAAATAAAAATTGGGAATTTAAATTGGTTTAATCAAAAACCATGAATAAAATATAATAAAATGCAAAAAGGGCAGAAAAGCCAACACAAAACTCACTGTTGCTCTAATCGCCGTGTTTGTAAGCGGAGCAGTGCCGGAATGTGTTCTTCGACGGCGAACATCATTTTGTTACGATGCGCAGAGTCCGCAAAGTCATGCATTTTGAGCACAGCGTCGTTGGCGAACGGATGCTTCATCATTTCCAACAAAGGCGGCTTACCAGAGCCGTTGCTGAACAGAAAACAGCAAAAATTTAGTTTTTGGGGTTCCCGGAAACAACTCACTCCGCGCAAATTTGGTCGATCAGCGCATTTCTTTGTTCCGTCGTCCCAAAAACTAAACACTTCTCGATTACGCTGCAGAAGGAGTTGAGATGTGTGTTCTTCAGAATGTCTCCCTTCAGACTGCGCACAATGCGCTCCCGGTCTTCGGGCAGTCCATGCTTAATAACATGTTCGACAACGAAGCAGCCATACGGATCCGTGACCAAAGTGGGCACATTGTCAAATATTTGTTCCAGCACGGGACGCTTTTGCTGCTCCGTGCAATGTTCAAGCACACGTCGAATCACCCGACTACCGTATTCATGGGTGGACATGGAGGTGACCTTTTGAGGGAGTATAGCAATTTATATTATAGCCTTCTGTGGATTTAGGAAAACAAAAATCAATTTTCTTAAAAAGTACTCCCGCCCCTCCAACCACCTCATCCGTGACCAAGGTGAGCACATTCTTCTGCAGACAGCTCACGATGCGCTCCCGGTCTTCGGGCAGTCCATGCTCCTTTACATGTCTGATCACATGACTGCCATACTTATCAGTGACCAAACTGAGCACATTGTCATGAAGTTGTTCCAGGACGGGACGCTTTTGCTGCTCCGTGCAGTGTTCAAGCACTCGTTGGATCACCAGACTACCGCATTTATGAAGGGACAGGGAGGCAACCTGTTGGGATGGGACGATGGATGCTTTTCGAGATGTAGCATAAGATATGTTTAAAATAGTTTTTTAAACAAATAAACAAAATCTGATAAAAACGTACGGAATCCGTCGGGCTGTACATTATGGCATCAATGACAAACTGAAGCCGCTGTGGTTCGATGAGTTTAAATATCTGTAAATTTAACAGTTTCCAATGAAGCTAACCCCCCAAACCCGGAAGCCCCGAAGTTAAGACTCAAAAAACACATTTATATAATTGTTATTATTGGTGTTATTCACCGTGTTCATGACGTGCATTCCAGAACGATCTTTGATGCATCTGATCACACACGCACGCGGCGTCAGTTCTTCGATTATCTTTAAACAATTATTTATTGTTTAATTAAAATGATTACTTCTCAAAATGTAATAACTATTTAAAATAAATTTTTTGCCTCCATTTGTGACGCTTTGTCCACCGATTTCAACGCCGTTTGGATCACGTAAGAGCCGTTCATTTGCAGGGCCAATGTCAACACATGGCCACGCAATGCGTCCACCAACTTAGCCTTCTGATCGTCCGTGCCGTACTCGAAACATTTCTGAATTTTTTTTGTTGTTAATTTTTTATCAAGAATAGTCACATTCCTTCTAGATTCTGGGCCTATCACCCAGAAAATCACAGCGGTAGGCCTGAACATGGCGGTACCCAGGGGGCCGAAGGTCGTCGGTTCAATTTTGCCCGTGGCACCATTTTGCTATCTCTTACTGTAATTGTCTTTTGTTCTTTCCACTTGGTGACAAGTGTTCAAAAATTATAGTAGAGTGGGAGCCATAGATGAGCAAGGGGGGGGGGTCGGCTTGAGCGATGCGAAGTGCGATGTTAGGGGGGGGTCGGGGTGGGGTTGCCTAGATTTCGCGTGCGATGTTGTCCGCCAGAGCGCCGGCGCTCAAATGGCGAGCCAACTGAGCGCCGTCCGTTTTTTTCGCGGGCGATTTTTTCAACTACTTTTTAGGCGAGGGGCGGGCGGGTCGGCGGTGCCGATAGGCGCCACCGAGAAAATTTTGGAATTTTTTACTCCATTTGTTACCAGATTGTGACCAAAATTTAAAAAATTCGCTTGTTTTTTGATGCTTTTTGGAAATGGGATAGGTCGAGAAAATTTTTGACATTTTGGCTTAATTTGTTAAGAAAAATTGGTCCAAAAATTACATTTGCGAGGTTATTTTTCTCTTTTTTTCCCCTACGCTGAGAAAAAATTTTCTTTTTCAAAATTTTGGAATTTTGGTGCGAAGTTGTTACAGTGGGGAGTGCCCGAGTGCGGCGTTGCTCATCTATGGTGGGAGCAGATCGCGGTTAAATACGATACCCGATTTACGATATTTACGATACACCAAAATACGATACGATTTTTTACGATAACGATATGGCCAAAATTACGATATTTACGATTACGATACGTTACGATAGGATATTTTTTCTAGTCGTGTCAAAATTCAAAAAAAAAATTTTGGTAGAAATTTTCAGTTTTTGATTTTAATTCTTAAAAAAATTCCCAATGAAAATGCAAATTTTTTTTCCAGAATTCTGCTTTACTTCTTTTACTTCTGGGGGGGAGGGGGTGAGGGTCGGGTGCCGATAGGCGACGCCGAAAAAATTTTGAATTTTTGACTCAACTTTTAAGAGATTTTCAACCGAAATACGAAATTTCGGTAAATTAACGCCCAATTAATTTATCTATTCGGAGGACCTGAATAACATAATGGCCAAATTCGTCAGCCATCAATTGTCGAGCATTTTGAAGCGTCTCCGGCCCTCTTTGCAAGACCAAATATGTTATTAGTCAGAGCTTTTTTGCACGAGAAAACAAAATAGTTTAGGGGTGTTTTTTTGGAAACGAAAAAATCGTCACTGGAGTAAATTTTCTAAGAAAAAATCATTTTTTAGGAGAAATTATTGGAAAAAGCAATTTAGGGCGCTTTTTGGTTTATTAGCATTTTTTCTCAGGAAATTTTCGAAAAAGTGTCAAAATAGGCCCAATATTTTTGAGCTTCTTTCTTCAATGCATATATGCAAACAAAAATAGGTTCCGGGCCCGAGTTATTATTCAGCATTTCTCTATCGGAAAAAATGATTTTGTAACGCACAAAAAGTAACGACACTTACACATTTAATGCATAAAGCAACTCACCCCACACAAACGTTGTCGAACAGCGCCTTTTTCTGATCCGCCGTCCCGCAGATCAAACACTTCCTAATGACGAGGCTGCCGAACTTGTGCTGTGCATGCTTCAGAATGTCCTCATGCAGACTGCGCACAATGCGCTCCCGGTCATCGGGCAGTCCCTGCTTAATCACGTGTTGGATCACGAAGCTGCCATACTTTAACAAATAATTATGACTCAATTTTTAAAAAAGGATCCACGATTCCCCACCCGCCCCTTCACCCACCGGATCCGTGATCAAAGTGAGCACTTTGTCATGAAGTTGTTCCAGCACGGGACGCTTTTGCTGCTCCGTACAGTGTTCAAGCACACTTCGGATCACCCAGCAACCGTATTTATTGAGGGACAGGGGAATCACTTGCGCCGATATTTCATTGATTATCTAAATAATTTTTATGCCTTAAATTTCGTCAATTGCAAATGATCAACAAAATATTGAAGAATTCGAATAAATGGCCGGTGAAACGTTCCGTTTTCTCCTTGCTTACCCTTTTTGCGCGAAAAAAAAATGATTTTGCCTCTTGTGACGCTTTGTCCACCAATTTCAACGCCATTTGGATCACGTGAGAGCCGTTCATATGCAGGGCCAATGTCAACACGTGGCCACGCAATGCGTCCACCAGCCGAGCCTTTTCCATTGGACTGGCACACTCCAACGTTTGCTGGATGAACCTGGCGAAATGTTTGTTAATGTAAAATTCTATATTCAATCGACAATAGCTCTCTTTGTTTGTGTTAAAATGGTATGATTTGATTAAACAGCTTTACAAAGTTTGAATTGACAAAAGCAAATGGAGTGATTCAAAACCAGCAGAGGATTCGAACCTGCAAATTCACCAAGAATTTTCGGAAAAATGATCACTGATGAAAAAATGAACCTAAAGGATGTGGGACAGGCCCGTAACCAGAACAAATTTTCGGGGGATAAGATTTTTTGTCATTGTTTATAAACAAAAAAAAGGTATTTTTTTTTAAGATTTAGTTAAAAAAGTTGGGCTGGTTTAGCTCAATTGGTAGAGCAACCGGGGGGGGGGGCAGTTGTGAGAAAAGTTGATTTTTAGGGGGTTTTTCCTCTTTAAGCACAAAGTGATCAATTTTCGGCACAACTAATACTTTATGGTTGGGCCCACATTTTCCCCAAAAAACGTTGTCGCGAAACTATAGGTTCGGGACGTACCGGGAGATACTCACTCGACTACCCCTACTCGGCGGCGCCCAGTTTGACGACGAGCCAATCGATTGGACAGAGAGTCCCTTCGCAATACTTACTATAGTTATACCTAGGGCCGCGAATTATATGGACAAAAATTTTCAATTTTATGGTGGAGAATTTTTAGTCACGAAAAAGTTAATTTTTAGGGGTGCATTTTTTGAAATTTTTATCCATGATTTGGGTTCATTTTTACAAATTTTTGAACAAAAATGCCAAAATATGCTCGAAATACAGTGGTCGTCATAAGTAAAGTCACAAAAATTTTTTTTTTGTTCAACGATCTGTAAAATGATAAAGAAGGAATTTGAGAAAGAGTGATCAGGGCTATTTTGTAGCATTTTTAGTGGGCTACAAAACCAGCAACAGCAACCATCCCGAATCCCCCTCATTAAAATACTGTTCCACTCCAAGTCCGACCACCTCCCTTTTTACTGCGTCAAAAGTAAAGTCACAAAAATTTTAAAACAAAAAATCAATTTTTTGTWTGGCCCAAAATCCAAACAAAAATTCATGCACGCATAACTTTTGATACTGATCAAAAAAGGTAATTGGACTAAGTTGCTACAACACCTCCTTCATGGAGATCCGAAGACCCCAAAATACACTGAAAATCGGGGTAAATTGGGAAAAAAATCCCTGAGGGCTTGGAAAAAATTTTCTACAAAAAACCATTTTGTGAGAAAGATAGCCCACAAAATTCTCTACAAACTCCAAAATCCGATCCCTAGTCATGACTATTATATGTTTTGTTCAATCGCTTAGCATCGCCGGCCCGGGCTGTTCAAATTGTTCACCGTGAAACTTGACTCTCCCCCCCAGCAATTCCAACCTTGAACCGCGCGGGTCTTGCGCAAACACCAGCACGTGTTTGGCCAAATTGGTGACTTGAAAAAGATTGCTGGACGATGCCGCGCGAGCGCCGCACGAAAGAACGACCGGCGGGCACACATTTTTGGCGCATTGATGCAAAAACGCCACACGAACAGCTTGAACGTGTTGAATCTAAAAAAATATTTGCATACGAATGAACTTTACGAAAGGTTAAGCCTAAAAGCATCATACATTTTTATCCAAAGAGAAAGGATTTAATCATTGTAATTCCGATTAATAATTCAACGCTTTTTAAAAAAGCCGGTTCACTGACCCTTTACACTAAATTTTGACAAATCATTGGGAAAAACCCCGGCGATAACCAATAAGCGCGGGCGGGAAATGGAAAAAAACTAAGGATTTAACTCATTTTTTAAAGAAAATTGCTTACAAACTGTGGAATTGCTTTTAATATTTTCCTGGGGCCAAAACAAATAACAACCCAAAAAACAACAAAAAAAATTTGCAAACCTCGCGAATGATGTGCTGGCTGTTCAGAAAATTGCGAATGAATCGGTTGATCATTTTGCGCGATTGCGTTAATTTTAAGAGCTAAACACCAATTATAAATTATAAAATGAAACAAAAGGACAACAAAAAAGGGAAAAGTAGAGACCGGAATCTTGGACACAAACAATATTTGGCCAAAATTTTTAATCAATATAAAGAGAACGAAACAGGGCAGAGAGAACGAATCTTACGGGAAAAATCACCTTTTCAAAAATTTAAACCTGTTCAATAACCGCTTTAAATTTCAATTTTGATTTTCTATCAACTCGTAATTTTGAAAGCCTATATGAGTGATTTTTAGAGACCGGACAGTATTTTCCAGGACTCCTGATCCGGAATCCTAGTATTTTCGACGAAGCACCAGGAGGATAAACTGCAGTGAACGCCCGGCCATTTGGATACCGGTCGACTGAGTCCCAGTGTAAAAGGGACATTTCAGTACCATCAAGAAGTCTCGGTCTCGAGTCTCGGGGTCAAGTCTCGGTATCGAGTATCGGGAAATTTTGGATCTCGTGCATCACTAGTACCTATTGGGCGCATGGGGAAGTCAAAAGGTGGGTGTGTACGTTTTTCGAAACCGAGAAAGTCTCGGGGTTTTTTTTTGGTAAATTTAGGTTTCGAGCATCACTATATATGTACCAGGGCTGGGCAAAATTTCGGGTTTTTTGACCGTTTCGGGTTTCGGAAATTGAGTAAAATTTCGGATTTTACACCCCTAAGAATGGGGTTATCAATTTAAAAAAAATATTTTTGATCACATTCATAACTTTTTCATTTCATGTCCGTTTCATAACAGCTCAGCTCTATTATTTTTTGGTTGGACAAAATCACAAAACCATAGGGAAGGAGGCCCTTTGGTTTTGCGACATTCGTAATTTTTGGACCAATTTTCTAACAAATCTCGTTAAATCTTCAAAAAAAATTTTCCCGGCGCCGGCCCCCACCCCCAAGACAATTTTCATCGATATGCAAAAATTTCCCTTGAAAAAATTTCGGATTTCGGAATTTCGGGAAATTTCGGGATTTTTGGGTTTCGGATTTAAAATCGTTTCGGATTTTTGGGATTTCGGATTTAAAATCGTTTCGGATTTTTGGGGTTTCGGAATTTCGGGTTTCGGATTTATTTTCCGATTTTGCCCAGCCCTGCTATATACTAGGGTTGAGCGGGACCGGGACCAGTACTGAATGGTACTGAAATTTTCGCTGCGCCACGAAATACCCAAGCCACGAAATACCCAAGCCACGAAACACCCAAGCCACGAAATACCCAATCAGCCAAAAACCACGAAATACCCAAAAAAAAATAATTTTTATTAGGGGTATACAGGGGCGTAGAATCCGAATCTGACCTCCATTTAGACCAATTCCGAATCCCGGACCCGAATTGAGACTAAAGCTGATTTTTGAAAATTTTTTGATTTATCGAAAAAATGTTCGAACCCGGGTTCGGGGTTCGCAATTGGTCTAAATGGAGGTCAGATTCGGATTCTACGCCCTTGTATACCCCTAATTTTTTATCTACTTTTAAAAGAATTTTATTTTTTTTGGGTATTTCGTGGTTTTTGGCTGATTGGGTGTTTCGTGGCTTGGGTGTCTCGTGGCCTGGGTGTTT
>MEIZ01000081.1:146535-165469 GCA_001723225.1 Globodera ellingtonae | reverse complement strand
TCGGGGCCAAGAGATACGCACTCGACTACCCCTACTCGGCGGCGCCGCGAAGTCCCCCCTTTTCATGGCATGACTATTTAATGTTTTGTACAATCGCTTAGCTTATGCCAATTAATCGAGCTTTTCTGAAACGTTATAACTTTTTGCTTATTTGACCTAACCAAACAATCTTAGTATCGTTCGAAAGCACGAAAGCACCATGTCTGTAGATGATATAATAGAAAAGAGCTAAGCAATTCGACTTAATTATGACGCCACAACGAAAGTTGGCACTAAAAATGGCAATTTTCACACGTTTTAAGCTATAACTTTTTTTGAAAAGATGAATCAGTTAGCTTTAGCTTGATTAAAGGTTCAGCATACTAAGAGCTTTTGTATGATCTCAATTTTGTTTGATTTGCTTTACTAATAACTATGTTATGACTGATCGCGCCGAACTGAGCCGCGCCGAACTGAGCGGATCCGATAAAAACCCCAAACTATAAGAATCGACTTTTTCCCCCGACTGCCCACCCCCCCCGAAAAAATTTTTGGCTACGGGTTGAAGCTTTAAGCACCTGAATTTACCGCGACCTGTTTCAAAAATTAAGTCATAACTGTTTTTGTTTAAGTATGGCCGCTTCGTGATCCAACTTGTGATTGAGCATGGACTGCCCGAAGACCTGGAGCGCATCGTGCGCAGTCTGAAGGGCGACATTCTGAAGTATGCACAGCACAAGTTCGGCAGCCTCGTCATTAGGAAGTGTTTGGTGTGCGGGACGGCGGATCAGAAAAGGGCGCTGATTGACAACGTTTGTGACGGGTGAGTTGATTTATGCAGTCACTTTTTGGGACAACGAGTTGGGACATAAATTGTTGAACGGTTCGCGTTCTTTCAGATTGAATTGGCCAGGACCGGGATTTCGACCCGGGACTGCTCGGGAAATTCCCCGTTTTTGAAATAGTTCCGAACCCCGTCCCGGTCGGGCCAGAATTGACCGGCAAAAAAGTGTTTTTAATATTTGATGACAATGCCCAAATTCATTTCATTTAGTTGTTAAACGAATTCACTGAAAACTTTAAAAATTTATAACTTTGTTCAAAGGTGATCTTAATCGTAAAAACTTCAAAAAAAGGTACTGTAAAAATTTTTTATTTTACCATTGACAATCCCGGCCAACTCCACTTTCAGACGTTACAAAGTCCACCCTTTTCTATAGAAAAATGCAAAATAATAAGAACATTTGGGACTTGAAGTATGAATTTTATTTTTAAAGAGGGCCGCAGACGCTTCAAAATGCTCGACAGTTGATGGCTGACGAATTTGGCCATTATGTTATTGAGGTCTTCCGAATATTCATTGATGTTAAATTAATTTGCATATTTGTTGTCAAATTTGAAAAGAAGCGAAAAACTCTCTTCAAATTGGTCTACTTCTTTAATTTTTAGCCGCACATTTTTTGAAAATATAATTTAATTATTAATTACAAGCCCCTAAAAATGACAGATTTTGCCTAAAAACAGCGCTTAAATCGATTTTTGCTTTTGTTACACTTTTGCATCTCAATACAAAGGCTTCCCTGGCTTACGACAAGAAAATATTTAGCCAAAAGAGCCATTTTTAGGGGCGTATGTTAACCGGAATCCAAGTCCTCTTATCCCGACTACCGTCGAGATTATGATCGACTAAAACCACCGGGATAAGTCTCTAAAATAGCCACAAAAAAAAAACACTTGTGGAATGAATAAAAGGGAAATTACCCAATTAGGGATAAATAAATTCAGAAATGTTTCGAATACGGCACGGACGATCAGAAGGTTCGGCTGGTGGACGCATTGCGTGGCCAAGTGTTGACATTGGCCCTGCAAATGAACGGCTCTCACGTGCTCGAAACGGCGTTGAAATCGGTGGACAAAACGCCACAAATGGAGGCAAAAATTTATTTTAAATAGTTATTACATTTTGAGAAGTAATCATTTTAATTAAACAATAAAATATTGTTTAAAGATAATCGAAGAACTGACGCCGCGTGCGTGTGTGATCAGATGCATCAAAGATCGTTATGGAGCCTACGTCATGAACTTGGTGAATAACACCAATAATAACAATTATATAAATGTGTTGTTTGAGTCTTAATCGGGGGCTTCCGGGTCTGGGGGGTCATTGGAAACTGTTAAATTTACAGATAATTGAACTCATCGAACCAGAACGGCTTCAGTTTGTCGTTGATGCCATAACCAACAGTCCGTCGAATTCGGTACATTTTTAAAGCTTTAATCGAGTATATGTTTCACCAAGGTTCAAGCGGTTCAAACCATTTCCAATAAGTTATATTTCTAAACCCAAAATTTGAGATTTTATTGAACTTACTGCGTATAACTTTCTTGATTTTGTCCAAACACTTAATTTATGGTTTCATATAAATTAAAATAGAACATTTCAAACTTTGTAATGGATGTATTGAGTAGAGCCMKGACTCGCGCGAAAAAAACACGTGTGGCGCTCAGTTGGCTTGCCATTTRAGCGCCGGCGCTCAAATAGCTCTTCGTCACGTCCAATCCCAACAGGTTGCTTCTCTGTCCCTCCATGAATACGGTAATTGGGTGATCCGAAGTGTGCTTGAACRCTKYACGGAGCCGCAAAAGCGTCCCKTGCTGGAACGACTGCTTGAGAATGTGCTCTCTTTGGTCACGGATCAGTACGGCAGCCATGTAATCAGACATGTGATTGAGCATGGACGGGCCGAAGACCGCGAGCGCATAATGCGCAGTCTGCATGAGAAAGTGCTTCCCAAGAATAAATTCATAAAAATATTTAAACACCCTTACAAGGTCACCTCCCTGTCCCTCCATCAATACGGCTACCGCGTGATCGAATGTCTTCTTGAACTCTGTACGGAGCAGCAAAAGCGTCTCGTGCTGGAACAMCTGCTTGAGAATGTGCCCACTTTGGTCACGGACCAGTATGGAAGCTTTGTGATCCAACACGTSATTGAGCATGGACTTCCCGAAGACCGCGAGCGCATTGTGCGCAGTCTGCACGAGAATCTGCTCACTTTAATCACGGATAAGTACGGCAGTTACGTGATTGAACGTGTGATTGAGCATGGACTGCCCGAAGACCGGGAGCGCATTGTTCGCAGTCTGAAGGGGGACATTCTGAAGAACGCACATCACAAAGGCATTTGCAACGTAATCGAGAAATGTTTGGTTTTTGGGACGACGGAGCAAAGAAATGCGCTGATCGACCAAGTTTGTACGGAGTGAGTGATTTTCCGGAAACCCCAAAAACTAAATTTTTGCTGTTTTTTTGTTCAGCGACGGCTCCGGAAAGCCGCCTTTGTTGCAAATGATGAAGCATCCGTTCGCCAACGACGCTGTGCTCAAAATGCATGACTTTGCGGACTCTGCGCATCGTGACAAAATGATGTTCGCCGTCGAAGAACACATTCCGGCACTGCTCCGATTACAAACACGGCAATTAGAGCAACAGTAAGTGTTGTGTTAGCTTTTTTTGGTCCTTTTGCATTGCACCAGCAATTTCTTATGGTTCTCGATTGGCTTTCAGGAATTAACTCATTTTCCCCCACAATGGCCATTGCGATAATTCGGTTTTACAATATAAAATATTTCAAACAGGCTATTTTTTTTGGTTAAGCAATTTTTCAAAAATAAATAAAATATTTGGGCCCGGATTTCCGGAATTTGAATGAATGTTTTTTTTTGAGTTTCAGATCGCGGACCAAAAGTGGAGCACTGGCGGACAAAAGGAAGAAGTCGAATAACAACGGATTATTGGATGATTGATCATTTATTTATCTTTTGCTCATCGGACAATTATTGCTGGTCGTTGATCTCTTGTTTGCCTTTTTTAGACCATCGAATGTTCGCAAAATTCCAAAAACGCCAAATTTATGAAACATTTATGGGGTGTAATTTTTATTTGGATAATATTGCAGTTTGTGTCTTGACTCAGAAAATCCAATTTAATTGAAGTGGTCAATGGGAAAAGTCATATTCGTCGTACGGCAGCTCTAAAGTAGGGATGCGGCCGGGGGGGGGGGGGTTCCCAGTAAAACCGGTGATCCCGTTTCGGGGATGAGCAAATCGGGAAACGGGGATCCCCGCCGGGGTTTTTAAAGATCAAATTGGCAAACTAAAAATACACCCCTTAAAAAGACTTGTTCTTGGACAAAAAATGCCCCCAAAAGATCTGCGCCGATAGGCGCTGCCGGGAAAATTTTTTGAAGATTTTAACAATATTTGTTAAGAAAATTGGGCATTTTCACTGAAAATTTCCAAATTTTTGGAAAATCAGTTAAACTGCCAAAAATCAGGCAACATGGAAAAAATCAGGGAAAACCTGACAAATCAGGTCTATGGTCACCCTGTCACCATCATCATATTGTCGAATTGACTTCTAAAATTTTTTCCACAAAAGTGATCAGCAGTTTTGATCAGTCAACTTTTTGACGGTTGCTTCGCAGCACAGGCTGGCAGCGCATCTGCACTGGCCAGGTGTTGCCGCACCGTCCGTTTCTCTGGCGTCTCTCCCATTTCGTTCTACATCGTTCTGTTACTCTCTCTCTCTTTCTCTCTTACTGTATGGCGGACATTCACTCATCTCCCCATTCTTCGTTCTCTTTTGCACGCTTTTGGCACGATCTCTGCACGATAGGCTCAAAAACCTCGCCGGGTTCATAAGGAAAAATAGGTGCGAAAACGTGTGCGTAAAGTAAAAATAACAATAACGGCTTAAAAACGTGTTTGTGGGGGCTGTTCGGAGGATGGGGGGCAATGGTGCAGAATTAGTCTCCCTAAAAAAATATTTTTTTATTCACTCTAAATGTGGATTTTCTAGGGTAAAAAAATACGTAGATCACGAATATGACATCAGATTAATCATCTGACATCATCTAATCTATGATTTCAACATCTAAGATTTTTTTGAAAAAAATCAAAGTCGCTAAAAAGGTGTTTCTAGGGGTATTCGAGGCGTAGAACCCGAATCTGGCCTTTTTGTTGTGGTTTTGTGCTTTTTTGAATGATTTTGAGGCAAAATTAATTTTTGAAAAATTTTGAATTTCCGAAAATTGTTCGAATTCGGGTTCGAGGTTCGGAATTGGTTAAAACAGAGGGCAGATTCGGGTTCTACGCCTCGAATACCCCTAGAAACACTTTTTAGCGACTTAATAAAAAAATATTTTTTTAGGGAGACTAATTCTGCACCATTGCCGGATGGGGCGCGGATGGGGAAGAGAAAGAGGGGGCTTCTTCTAAAAATTTTTTTTTTTTCCAATTCAGTCTTCTTTGGAGTTTTTTAAAAAAAAAGTCGTTTTTCTTTAATTTTCAAAAATTTCAACCGATTCAAAACCCGTTTTAAATTCTCATTTGCCGATTGATATATAATTTCAAGAATAACAAAAGTTTTTGTTATTCTCACTTTTTCCAAATTATCAAACGAATGCTACTAATAGTTTTTGGACAAACAAAAAAAGAATATTCAGAAATGTACTTAAAAATTAAAAAAAGGAAGGCTACAACACCGCCGATTCCCAGGACGTCTCCGTTCCAAGTACTAAGGAGGCCCAACGTTGCTTAACTTGCCAGATCGGACGGGATGGCGTGTTTTCAACTTGGTATGGTCGTAAGCGATGCTCTGGTGAGGGAAACCAACCAAATTTGTGGACTTTTTGTCACGCTCAAACAGATAATGGACAATTTGTAAAGAATATTCTCTGTTATAATTTTCTCAAAAATTGAATGTCTATGTAAAAATTGCTCATGTCGAATTTTTTAAATTTGTTATGTTTTTGTAAAATTATTTTACTTTTATTTTGGAGTATTATTATTATTAATTGAAATGTTGTGTAAAATATCCCCAAAACATCATAAACCATCTACAAAACTGGTCTTTTTCAAATTCCTTTTTTGGTTTCATAATTTGCTTGGACGCTTTCCCTCGCAAATAAATAATAAATTTGAATGTATTGAACGAATTTGTCGCGAATAAAATTCTGTGGAAAATTTTGAACGGCGATGGAATTGGCTGATCGATCAATCGATGCGCGAAACATTCATTTTCATATTCCATTTACGCGCACAAATTGTCCCTTTGGACTATAAAKGTCAAGAATGTCCAAGAAGTTTTTGCTTTGTTATGTAAATTAAAGCTATTTGCTTTAAAAATTAATCATTTATTCAATTCATTAGCAATGGAACTACGGTATTAGAGACCGGAATTTTGGAAAATCCGAGATCGAGATCGAGATTTGGGATGGGCGACCGAGATTTGGGATGGGCCGAGACCGAGATCGAGATTTGGGATGGGCCTAGACCGAGATCGAGATTTGGGATGGGCCGAGACCGAGACAGAGATTTGGGATGGGCCGAGACCGAGATCGAGATTTGGGATGGGCCGAGACCGAGATCGAGATTTGGGATGGACCGAGACCGAGATCGAGATTTGGGATGGGCGACCGAGATTTGGGATGGGCCGAGACCGAGATCGAGATTTGGGATGGGCCGAGACCGAGATCTTAACAAAATATTAATGCTTATTTTCGTTTTCCGGCATATTTGAAAGCCTATATAAGTGATTTAGCCCATTTCTATGACGTCAAACTTTTGAGCTATCGAAATTTTCCTATTCCTGGTCATTTTTTAGGAGCCGGAATTCCGGATTTCGGACTTTTTTGGCATCCGGTTACATCCCTGAATTACACATATAAATYCATCTCTTTTTCTTCTCTAATTTTCACGTTAATTCAGMTGACAATGTTTCGATTTATCTTTCTTCTCTATTTCCGCTTAAAAATGTGGAAAATGGGGGAAAAGGGTTGTGTTGGGGGTATATATTCACATAATAAATTGTCTTTTTTTTCATTTTGTAAATATACGGAAATTGTTGGCGTGCATACGTTTCAATATTGTCTGCTCTATTCAACGTATGTAAATAATGTTTGGGGATTTTAATTTCTTTAATTTTGTTTTTAATCTAAAGCATTTAACTGCTCAGATATGCACGAAAACTATTTAAGCAAGGAAATAAGTACTTTATTTTTACTTTACGATTCAAGTCAATTTAAGGATTTTATTATCAAAATAAAATTTAATTTATTAAAGGACATTACTTTTCTTCTTTTTGTTCTAGAAAACTTTAAAGCTGACGCTTAGAGTAGGGCACTACCAGTTAACCGGTCACGAAAACCGGCTCTTCAAAATCCCGATCAATCAATAATAATAAAATTTAGAAAAAACAGAACAAATGATTAATACATTAATCATCATAACTATTTTACTACGCTTAAGTTCCTTTCCACAAGAGGCAAATGCCTTAAAAATATTGTTCGTACAGCCAAACTATTTATACTTCGGAGGGCACTTCGGTTTTAATTTGAATTTGGCAAAATTATTAGCGGAAGAAGACGGCCATGAAGTGGTAATCTTTTTGAATAAAAAGTTTATTATAAAATCATTTAAACTGTTTTTAGCACATTTGAATAAAAAGTTTATTAAAATATTTAAACTGTTTTAGCAGATTTGAATAAAAAGTTTATTAAAATAATTTAAACTGTTTTCAGCACATTTGAATAAAAAGTTTTTGTAAAATATTTAAACTGTTTTCAGCACATGTTGATTCCGATAAGAGATGAAAATCAGAAAATTTCTGATAAAAATGTTGAAGTTCGACTGAATGTGCAATATTTTATGCCGAAAATGCGAACGGCACCTTCATTATTCGGTGTTGGTATTCCACTAGAGTACGATAAAATATATCTCGGTAATTTATAAAAATGTATTTAGCTTTTTTATTAGAGTAATGAAATTTCTTTTATTTAAACAGAATTTGTTTTGCTTTTAAAACGTAAACTATCCAATAATTAAAAATGTTAAATGCTTTAAACCCTTTTTTTTGTTAAAAATTTAAAAATTTAAATTTAGATATTGCCAATGATTTAAAACTGATGGATAAATTACGATCAGAAAAATTTGACGTTGGAATAACCGAAACATATTATTTGACTGCATATTCATTGGCTATTTTTCATTTCTTGGCAATACCCGTCACAATTGCGACGCACAGTCAGCCAATGGCACCTTTTCAACTCTATTTACTTGGAGTTTTGAGCAAAATGAAGACGGAAATGAATGGTAACATTATTTTTTAACACATAAAAAAYCCAACTTTTGAAAATGTGCATATTTTTTAAAATTATTTTTTCCAACAAAAGAACTTGTCCATTATTAAACGGAATATATTTGATAATAAATATTTTCACTTAAAAGATATTGTGWATAAAAAACCTCTTTTCTTTCCAAGCAGCAATTTGTGTGTGTGCATCGCGTTGCATTCAAATTGAAATAGAATTAACCTAACAGTTTAACCACTCATGCTTATATATTCACAATGCTAACTTAAGGATAATTTAATCCGCAACTACCTGCCAAAGCTAGCCGATACCCTATCCTTAGCATTGTGAATATGAAATAAGGATAGAGAGAGAGCTACACATAGGGTTTATTTTGCTAGTTTGGAATACGGATAGCCTAGTCATAGCATTGTGAATACGGATTTATCTACAGATAGTTAGCATTGTGAATATGAGCATGAGTTTAAGATTCTAACCGTTATCCCATCCGTAATATCCGGATATATCCGTGCACACGCCTGTGAGAATCAATTAATTGACTCAAATTGTCTTAAAAAGCAATGTAAATAATTTCAGATTACATTGGCCTTCCAACGTTTAACATATTGCCATCGGGCGAAGATCGTCTCGAGCTGCTCAATTTCAAATCACGAGAAGTTAGGGAAGAACAACTGAAGTTGAGAAAGGCAAAAGTATGGCAACATTGTGTGGATCAAACAATGGAGCAAATCAAAAAATTCATAAATCAAGTACCTAAATATAAAAATACATTTTTTATTTAAAATAAAAATTTGCTTTCATCAATTTTGATTAAAACTTTTAAGGACGTGGACTATCAAAAATTGGCGGAGGAGAAATATTTCCTAAACACTTTCCCAAGYTGGGTTGAAATGTTTAGAAGTACGCGCTTTTTCTTCCTCAATTCCCTGCCTGAAGTGGATTTTGCCCAGTTTAAAATTGTTGAAAGCATTGAAAAAGTCAAATTTATTGGCGGATTTAATTTTGACCGTCCGTCAAGTTTCAATACAAATGCGATACAACACGTAAAATTAATTTGTAAAATAATAAATCATGTCGAAATATAATTTAATAATTTAAAACAGACAAATTCTCTCATTAATTTGACGTTGGGCACAAAAGAGGGCGTCATTTTGGTCAGTTTTGGCACCATTGTTGACTCGTTATTTCCACTTTCTTCTCACATAATCGAAGCTTTGGTGGAAACAATGGAAAAGTTTCCCAATTATTTGTTCATTTGGAAGCAGCCCAAAGGGGACTTGGCCATTTTAAAAGAATTCAAATTCAAAAATGTTATTTTGCAAAATTGGATTAACCAGAAGGAGACATTGGGTATTCAATTTCAATTTGAAAATTTATGTATTTTTGTTGTTTTAAAATCAAAAAATTTGAAATTTTAGCCCATCCGAAGACAATGGCATTTGTGTCGCATTGCGGCATGAACAGCGTTATGGAGGGCACTTTTTACGGCGTGCCAATGGTCTGCATGCCGTTCTTTGGCGACCAATATTATAACGCGGAATTGCTGACAATTCAAAAGATTGGGCTGGTAATTGAGCCCAAAAATGACAAGCAGACAGTACAAAAAGAGCTCAATTTAGCGCTCTCAACGGCATTAAGATTGATCAAAAGGTGTAAAAATAATAATATAAATATGTCAATAAAAAAATGCAATTGCAATTAATTTAATTTAGAACGGATGAACAATTCGATTTGAACAAATTAAAGTCCGTCAGCGCCGGAATTCGTCAAAAAAATAGCGCAAAAACAATTTCCGATGCAATGAAAACAATTGAAAAAGAGATAAATGAGAAGAAAAAACGACAGTAAAGAATTAAACCCTTAATTTAGAAAATATAGAAAAACTTTATAAATTTAATGACTTTTTAAATTGATAGCATTATTTTTTCTTCAGTGTTTTATATATGAAAATATTTTAATGCATAATTAATAGACTCTTTAAACAGCAAATTAATCTCTTTTTTTTTTTGAAGAATGAATCTAAAAATCAAATTAGTCACATTGATTTAAAAATGTTTATAGTCTCAGGAAACATCCTTATACATTCCTACTATATTCACTAAATATGTAGCGCCAATTATGACTTGGCGCCAAATTGGTCGCGCCAAAAAGGTACGGCGCCCTTGCCCCAATATTTTTGTACACATTTTTTAGTCGTTTTTTGTACAAAATTTGTTTTCTTCGGCTCATTAAACGCGTTATTTAATAGCAGCATTTCCCATTTAAAAATAATTTATCCAAACAAAGCTGAGATTTAAATTGAATAAATACCCAAAAACAACAACAGAAAACAGCGCAGAATGTACATATTCAAGAACCATTCTGTGTAATCGCATGGAAAAAAATCTCCGAATCAACGGGTTCACGATACGTATCGAATGCGTCCGTTGATTCTTTCCCAACTAAATAATAAATTTATTTTAATGCTTTTCAAAAAAATAGTGATTTATAGGGATGGCATTTAAATGCACATAATAAAATATGCACCAAAAATTGCAAAATATGCACATAAAATGAAAAAAATATACACATAAATTTTGAAAATAAGCCGAAATTTAAAAAATTTTCATTTTTTGGTGGCAGAATTTTTGTCGTGAAAAGGACAATTTTTGGGGTACATTTTTTGAAATTTTGAAAAAGTCGATCTTTAGGGGGTTTTTCGTTTTTATTGCATTTTTTAAAGGAATTTTTGTTGAAAAATGGCGAAATATGGATAAAAATGGCGAAAATGCCAAAATATGCACATAAATCGCGAAATATGCAAAATATGCACATGGAAATGCGTTCTAAACGCTTCAAACCAAGCTGAAAACGCGTTTTTGTGCGTTTCAGACCGTTCCAAGTTCAGGAAAAAAATATGCCGGTGCATATAAATGCCATCCCTACTGATTTCATCGCATCAGGTGTTTCCGACAGTGGTTGATTTCGAGACAGTGAACTCCAAATAAATGTTTCGAACTTGTTAGACATTTCGAATTTTCAACTTGTAAATGCTTTTTAGACCTGTACGTTATCCGTTATGCTAAAAAAAAAATGCATTTTTAGGCTTGCCTCGAAAATTACAAATTTTTTGAAATTGTTCGAACTTGTTACTTTTTCAGATATTTTATATCATTACATACATGGGTCGAAATGCTCTAAAAATAAGAATTTTAAACTTTTTGGAAAATTACAGAATTTTCAACAGTGCCACACTGTCGAAATCTCACTACTGTCGGAAACACATGATGCCGATTTCATCGCGCTAAAAATGAATTTAAGGAAACGCCAACTTTATACCACGATTATAGAAGTCGAGTGCCCAATGTTGACAGTTGGCACGCTTCAAATTGTATTTCTTCCACATACCACGAAAAATGTCCTCAACTGTTTCATAAGAAACATTCAGTTTGGTCTGCACAATAATTTTGAGAGATCGACCGTAGTACCCCCAACTAAAACAAAAAAAAAACATTTAAAAAAATTTGTTGGACTCTTTTCCGAACTTTTAAATTGAGTTTCGGGAGTTCGAGTGCTTAAAGGCGCTCCCAGACAAAAAAAAATTGTGTTTTAAAGTTTAGACAGACAAAGTTATTTTAAGTCTATCGGAAAAAGTGATAAAGCTAATAAAAATTAAATAAAATATAAAACTTGATTAAATTAAAAATCCAAAAACAATTTTGGTCAAAATTTTCTCGCCATTAGCATTTTGAAATTTGCCGTGTTAATTATAAAGCAAACAACTGTTTTCGCAAACTTTTTCTAGGAGTTTTCGATGTCGTAGAATCCGAATCTGACTTATATTTCGAACCCCGGACCCAAATTCGAACAATTAACCAGAAATTTTTTTCATTAAATCGTCGTAATGTCGATGAAATAGGTATTGCAAAACATGGTTATGATATTCCTTATTCTGTCCGCACAATGCAAATCAAAAATAAAATGTTCGAATTCGAGTCCGGTGTTCGAGATCGGTCAAAATGAAAGTCAGATTCGGATTCTAGCGACCCCCCCCCCCCGAAATCCCCTAAAAACCTTTTTTAATTAAATTTGAAACAAAAATTTGCGCCTTTGATTAGCTAATAAAACATAAAATTAATTAATTAGTACCGGCTATGTTTGCCCACGCTGGTGAATTCGTAAGTGCACTTGTTCTCTTTGCCACATTTGGCACAGACAAAGTAAATTCTGATCGCGTCGTGTTCCGGCCTCTTCTGTAAAACTATTTTTGAATTTTAAAACAAATTTTTTAAATTTTGCATTTAACCAGAAGCGGGGCTAGCAAAGTTTGGTTTACAGGTTCCAGTGGGTGAGCACGCAACTGCATTTTTGCGGCACAATAATGCTGGTAACCGCAGCCACAGGGAGAGACTGGCGCCCAGTCCGCACGGGTTGATGAGGACGATAAACATAATCCCATTTTTTTTATTAAACAAAACAATAACATTTAAAATTTTCCCATTTTATTAAACAAAACAATAACATTTAAAATTTTCCCATTTTTATTAAAACAATAACATTTAAAATTTGCCCATTTTTATTAAACAAAACAATAACATTTATAATTTTCCCATTTTTATTAAACAAAACAATAACATTTATAATTTTCCCATTTTTATTAAACAAAACAATAAATAACATTTAAAATTTTGTTGCAATTTTTTAACAAACAAAATCCATCAAAAATACAAAAAAAAACATTTGCCGGCGGCGCCTATCGGCAGCGTCGACCCCCCGACCATTCCTAAAAATTACTGTATTTTTTAAAATTTTGGTTGCAAATCTTTTAAAAAATTGAGTCATGAGGCAGGCGCAAAGTGATCAAAAAATGAACAAATTTAAATTGAGGACAAATTCGGCGCCGGGGTCAGTTCGGCGCCGACAAGTTTGTAGGCGATTCCGAGACAAATTGGCACATAAAGTGTGAACAGCGGGGCCAGAATGGCCCGAAAACAATTGTGTAAATTAACCAATTAAAACAAATTGTACAAAAATTAGCTGAGCATGGCCCAAAAACTACTAAATGATAAAGTGAATTTGTGGGAATTAATGGCGGCGAATATTGGGTGAACAAAATGCCAGTCCATTCCCGGAATAATTGGGTGGAATGATTAATGGGAGAACATTGATAAGGAAGGACTCGGACATTGGGGTGGGGGGAGAGATGGACAAAACTCAAACATTTTTTTCGACGAAATGAAACCAAAAAACAAAAAAAAAATTTGTTTCCAATTAACAAAACTTTAAAAATTATGTTTGATTTTTGGGGCATTTTCCGTTGTTCTGCATTTTTGCTGTGATTTTTCAAGTTTTTAACATAAGTTTCAAGAAGTTTTTAACATAAGTTGCATTCAAATTTAAGGTAATTTTTGAAGCTTTTTGGAATGGGAGGAGGCCGATGGCGCTGATAGACGCCGCCGGGAAAATTTTTTAAAAATTTAACAAGATTTGTTAATAAAATTGGTCTAAAAATTACGAATGTTGCAAAACAAAAGGGTCCCCCCCCCCNGCCGCCGGGAAAATTTTTTAAAAATTTAACAAGATTTGTTAATAAAATTGGTCTAAAAATTACGAATGTTGCAAAACAAAAGGGTCCCCCCCCCCCTATGATTTTGTCCAACCAAAAAATAAAATGAAGAACTTGTGAATTGTGATCTTTTTAAAAAATTGGAAAAAATAAGAGAATTTTTAGAATTGTTTATACACCGCCGTAAATGTTCAGAGAAAGTCGGGCAAAAATCATTTACACAATCGGGACTATGAACCTCGACTGTGTCCACTTTCAACTCCAACCACCGTCACTAGAATGCAACCTGATCTTTGGGGTGCTTTTTCGGTGTTTTTTCGTTAAAATCGTCAATAACGAAACGATCAATTAACTAACAAACTGAAAACATTTTACGAAACGAAACAGTTTCGTCCATCTCTGGTGGGGGGTTCTTAGGCTGTCTCTTATACACATCTAGATGTGTATAAGAGACAGGCCTTTCATTATTATAATTTAGTTTTTTGACAAAAAAAAAAATGATAGAAATTGCGGTAATAGGATAAAGACGATGTCTATCCGCCGATTTGCTACACTCCGATTCGCTACTTTTTTGTACTTTTTTTTTCAAAGCTAACTAAACCAAACATTTTGATATCATTCGAAAGCTTACATACAATGAACTGAATTTCATTCAAAAAACACAATTCTATTCAAAATCATAATCCATTGTCTTTGTAACACCAAAAAATAGCCAAAATATGGACTAAAAAATGTGCTAAAACTGTCAAAATCCGTCATTAATTAATTTTCCACTCATAATTGTAAATGTAATAATTCACATGTTTAGAAAAATTTTACAAAAATATTTAAAATAAAAAATTTCTTGGAAAATCTCGATCTTTAGGGGGGCCATCAAAGAAAAAGTCATTTTTCAAGGGTGCGTTTTTGTGGAAAATTAGTGGAAAACAAAAATAAAAATTGTGCAAACAAATTTGTTTGGAAAAACTAATATTTTTTGAACAAACAAAAAAAGAAATATGCAGAACTTAAAAAAAGGAAGCTTACAACACCGCCGATTCCCAGGACGTCTCCGTTCCAAGTACTAAGGAGGCCCAACGTTGCTTAACTTGCCAGATCGGACGGGATGGCGTGTTTTCAACGTGGTATGGTCGTAAGCGATGCTTTGGTGAGGGAAACCAACCAAATTTGTGACTTTTTGTCCCTTTGGTCACGCTCAAACATATGTTGATCAATTTTTAAAGAATAATTAATTCTTTTGCTCCCGGGCTCATCTTGCTTCAAAGTTGTTTCCGCCAAAAAATTTTACAGATCCGTGCGTTAGGCTTAGCGTGGAGTCTATTGATCATAATTCGTCCAATTTGGCGAGGTACACATATTCCGGAATCTTTCCCCTGTTTTGGCACTTTTCCCACCTATTTATGTACCTTTCAAGAGTTTTCAATCCTACAAATTAGGTTTCCTCCCCGTCCCCGAACCGCGACTTTTTTTAGTCGGGGTTTTCGTCCCCGACCCMCGACGGGTTAACTCGTATTCAATTAAAGTTACCCGATACTCCCTTATTTACCCTCAGCTGCGGTAACCTTAGCCCGCTTCTTTGAATACCATTGGAAAAAAGGCAACCRAACCGAATCCAGACCAGAGTGTTCTGGCCATAACTTTTTTGAAAATTGTCCAATCGCAAAGCTTTAGCTTATGATAACTTTATCTCGACAAGAGCTTTCGAATAGTTTTTAGAAAATCTGAAATCGGTTAAGTATAAAGTCAGTTATTTTCCCGGTCTGCATTCGAGTCCGGATGCCGAAAAAAAGGATTTTTTAAATTAATAAACAACTTTGTTTAAAAGAGAAAAAAGCTGCATTCTTTTATAAACACATTTGTTTTCTCCATTTATGCTAATTATCTCATAGATTGCTGCACAAAAAATTACACTGACTTTAATTCAAAGATATTTATTCAAAAAATTAAAAATAAAATTTATGTCAGGTGAAAGAGCAGATTTTATGACTTTTAAATATTTTAAAATTAATTTGAAAGGAAGCTAGGTCGAGTGCTTACCCTGGTCCGACCCAGGGTAGCAATCTTACCCGCAGCTGAGGGTAACCTAACCCGTTACTCGACTCTTTGAATACGGTGGTTTCCGGACATTTCGCCCAGTAACGGAAAAACGGACGTCTCGCCCATTGACAGGGAAAAAGACGTTTCACCCATAATTTCGCCCACATTTAATAAAAGCTTGTAATTTAGATAGATGGATTCATTTGCAATTAAACTATTGAAAATTTGGCTAAAATTGTACTTAAATTTCAATAACTTATCAAAACAAGCTCAAAAAACACAACGACACATTTTTGCCAACTTTTGTGGCTCATAACTTTCTTCATAGAGACTCCAGGCGCAAACTTTTTGCGGATTCGTAATCAGATCGACGAGAGGCATCGATTGATAGTATATTCGGATCTGAATCATTCAATGGGCGAGCGATGGGCGAAATGTCCGATAGCCCTCTTCTCTATCTAACATCATCAATTTATTGAATTATATTTGAATGGGTCAGATGTGTTGTTCTTTGGACTCTGTTTGAGATAGGATGGGATGAAGATGAACATCCCCAGCAGATTGTACATGTCGGCCGTCCTGCTCTGCCCTCCACCACCCCCCCCCCCACGAATTGCCCGCCATTTTGTGGGGTCGGCGTTTTGCCCAACAAATTCAAAAAATTCAAATTAATGAAAAGAGTGAACTCTGCTGAATGTTCTTATCTTTTTTTGTATACAAATCTCAGAAAAGGCTAAGGGCCATCATCACCAGCATCATCAGAAGATTAGTCATATAAAAGGTGACGGAACATTTTCCATTTCCCATTCATTTATGAATAATTTAATTTTATCTGAACACAAATGCTTTACTCCATAAGCAATTGACCTGCCCAAATTGTCCCCCCCCCTGGATAGGCGCCTAAATATGTATCTTCTGGATTAGGGATCCTATCTGTACTATTTATCAGAAATGTACTGATTTTTGGCCCTAAAACCTGATATTTTGGTTCCAATGTACTGATATTGAAAAATTTTCGATACGATCTCTGGCATAACTGAAGGAATGTGTGATTCAATTTAAATAATGCCCCCCCCCCTAACAAAATAAATGCCCAAGACTAAAATTGATGCTCTTAGATATTTAACATCGTTTATTCTTTACAAATGACCACAAGTTCACCCAACACTACAAACACCACCGACGGCGACCTGACGGCAGACAAAGGCAAGAAATGGGGAAACGTTTTGCGCGGAGCTTTCAGAAAAATCAAATCCCGTTAGGCTTATATTTAGGATTTTTAGCCAACAAAATTCGCGCCGATTTGTTTGGAAGTTTCTTGTGCTCACTTAACTTGAAATAGAGCGACACTTTTATTCGTTACCTTAATTATTGAAAAGTGTTTAAATTGAATACAACCAAAAACAATTTAAAACTTTCTTTTATAAAATTCTAAAACAAAAAAAGTTATCATTTGAGAGCGTTTACCGGTGTAAAATGCCCCTCTCATTCTCTAATGCACTGTGAAACCATTTTGAAGAAAGTTCTAGCCCCTCAAAGTTGACAAAACCATAAGTGGGTGGGGATCTTTTGGGCAAAATGTGTGGAAAATATTTTTTATAACTAAAAATTGTCTAAAAATTATTTGAAAGCGCTGATTACGAATTCGTCAAGAAAATAAAAATTGAGAATTTAAAGTTTCATTTGCGCCGTGTCAGTCGAATCTGCTCTTTCTTTCAGTCCATCTATGGCCGAGTTTCGCTCGACCCATCGCTGAGTTGGCCGATGAATTCGCCGAGTTGGCTCGGCGCCAACGGCCCGATTCGCCATGCCCAACTGAGAGCGGTTTCGACTTTATGTCCACTGCTGGTGGACAAAATGACGAAGGTAATGAATAGCATTAGCGAGACGTAAAATGGTTATAATGTTTGCAATACTCAGATGATGGCACTGAAGTTGGAAGTGAGCATGTTGCGGCCACTCTTCAGCATGTAAATTGTTGTTAATTAATTGGGGGGGGGGAGGTAATTGACTTATATGTTAAATGTTAAAGAATTAAATTAATTACAATTCTTTTTAAAAAAGCAGGACCAACTCAGTCAGCACCAACAGCAGCGTCCCACAACAAATGGGCAACCAACGGCAACGAAAAAATGTTTTGCCGTTGTGCAAATTGAACGAAAGGACAAGTCGACCATTCGTCTGAAGTACGAGTTTTTCGTGACGGAAGCCGAACCATTTTCTGCTTCTGCTGGTGATGAACACTGCAATCCGACGGTTGGACACATGACGACAACGATTCTGTCGAATCATTTGGCCATGACCTTTGAACAACTGACGGCAAACTTTGATTTACAATTGCAACACCTGGACAACTATTTCGAGCCGGCCGAGTTCATCGACATTGAGCTGCGCAACTGGTATGCTGAGCGGGTGCAAGATCGCGGCAAGTAYAAAGTGCTGCTCCACTTRAAATTGGACAACAACAGCGCMRGCCGCATTGTGGATGCCGRAAAAGTTGTGCCCGAAARCGTTGGAGGTGCACGCCGTTGTGATGGTGAAGATGTGCCGATGAGAGGACAGCGGAATGCCAACAAAGAAAGTGAACGTCGTTTGAATGATGGAGCTGTGCCGATCAGAGGACAACGGAAAGAAAGTGAACGTCGTTTGAATTTGTGTTTGCCTTTTGAGTCCAGTTGCCGGATCAGCTCCATTTGGTTCTAACATCTGGTAACAAATAGATCGCGCCCGCCCTCCTCAAATTGGTCGACCGCAAGTTCCAACGCTTCCGTTGAACGTTTTGCTTCCTCCGCGCCTTGGTCAAATCTCAAAGATGACGCAATTCTGCAGCATATCATCGATCGGCTTTCCTTCTCACATTGCTGGAACATTTGTCTCAAATCGTCACACTGACGGAAGCTGAATTAAAATAACATTTAATTATTATATTTCAATTAAAATTCAATTTTAGAATAATTCCAACTTTAAACTGAATGCATGTTCGTTTAATGATTGGCAGGCCTTTCGAAATTCTAACTCAAAGTGTTCCACAGATTGCGCACAAGACTGGATCCGCTCAACCAGGCCATAATCTGCAAATAGGTACTACTAATTGATTCAATAATTACACATTTAGCACAAAAACACCTTCAATTAGGGAGGCGGGCAAAAATGTGTGCAAAGATTTGTCGTCGGCAATGGCAGAAAGTGGCATCAGCGAAAAGCTGATCGGATGCCCGAA
>MEIZ01000081.1:129932-140451 GCA_001723225.1 Globodera ellingtonae | reverse complement strand
CTAAATATGTGCCTACTCCACTAATTGTCAGAGAATATGCCGACTTTTAAGCTCAAAACCATTCGTCTAATGCAAATCCACGGCAATGTGTCGACAATTCGCGTGCAAAATCGTCTCGTGGCTACGGATCAAACAACAGTCAAATGGCGAGTGGAAGTGCCGCTTTTCGCCAACAGCAGCCGGAGTCCACATACCTTGACGCATTCTGTCGTAATCTTTTTTGGCATTTTGGGGAAATTGGAGTGTCTCAACCCCTTTCGAAAAACATTAGGATTTAAAAGAACCTTTCTTTTTTTAGGCATTTGGGGGAATATTGGAGTGTCTCAACCCCTTTCGAAAAACATTAGGATTTAAAAGAACTTTCTTTTTTTAGGCATTTGGAATAACCCCTTTCGAAAAACATTAGGAATTTAAAAGAATCTTTCTTTTTTTAGGCATTTGGGGGAATATTGGAGTGTCTTAACCCCTTTCGAAAAACATTAGGATTTAAAAGAATCTTTCTTTTTTTAGGCATTTGGGGGAATATTGGAGTGTCTCAACCCCTTTCGAAAAACATTGGAATTTAAAAGAATAATAATTTTCAGGAAAAATTGGTTCTGTCTACAGCCGCATTCGGTCGGCTCCTGCGCAACCTCCGCATCAGCAACAACAACAACAGCACTTCGACTCGTTCCCCTCCTCCGGCATCGGCGAATCGCGTGCCAACAACAATCGCTACGATGGCCGAGCTCCTCCAATTGGTAACCAAAGCCGCTTTGGTCAGCGACACGGATGGAACGCCAGTGACAGACAATGAGCGAATGAATGGGAAGTGTTGGGGGACTTGAATTTTATATTCGATTTTAATTTTGTTTTCTAAGTAAGAAATTTGACGTTCTCATTTTATGTTTTTGTTTTAGAAGATTTTGCTTTAAATTTTAGGTAAGCTTTTGGCTAAATTTGTTTGACTTCATTTGCATAAATCTTTTATTGTCTTTTATCTTCGGGAAAGAAGTTAAACCTTTCGCCGAATTGAAACATTTAAAAAGCTTTTTGAGTGATTAGTCTCAGGCCGCTTTTGCAACTCATTATTTTTTCTTGGCCGAAATTAGAAGACTCCAAAGAATTAAATAAAACACTAAACAAATAAATTTAAAAATTTATACACTTTCTAGAAATTTCGTGACACAAWTGGTCAAATTAGTCTGACAGATATAAACATAATTAGTTAATTACTGATGATAATTCACAAAATGTTTCTTGCATTTTGTTGCCAAAAATTGGGCTAATATTTCAAAAATTCATCTTTGTTAATGCTTAGTGATCTTAATTATTTTCATGTCATAAAATGCAGAAATATTAGCGCAATTTTTCATTCCATAATATTTTTATGAAATTTTGAAATTCAAAAGTTATAGTAATTTTTCGAAGAAAAAAAAAATTACAAAAAATTCATAACAATTTTCTAAATAGAAATTTTCAAAAAACGCTAATTGGCGACGGCTAAGACAAAACGATACACAATTGTTTAAAAATATATTTGTTTAATTTCTAATATGTAGTTTTAGACGACGTAAACGAAGGTCGGTCCCGAGAGCAAAAATAAAAGTAAAAAGTGATCATTTTTTATTGCATAACTATGAAGAATAAATTTTAATTGTTAACTCCAAAAAGAACTACCCCTACCAATGGATGCAAATCATTTCCGAATGTTTTACTTTAAAACTGTTTTTTATTTTGGTACTAGTAAATAGGGTTGGACAAGGACGGGTATCCGGAACCGGGACCGGTATCCGGGTGTTTTGGGCAAATTATCCGGGACCAGTATCCTGGTGACTAGGATCCGGGATACCCGGTATCCGGAGGTTGGATCCGGGCGGGTTAGGCACCCCCTAATGGTGGTACATTTTCGGAGAGTTCTGTAATTTTTTTTATAATTAGTTACCAATTTCACAAAATAATTGGACTGCAGACAAGCGACTCAAGTGTCCTATTTGCAAATTTGGATTTGGTTGAACTTTCTTAACAAAAATTACTCAAATTTTCTTTAAAAATTATGTATACATTGTGCTAATTCAGAAACCGCCGACCCATCCCATTCCTAAAAAGTTTTAAAAAATTGCCATATTTTTAAATTTTTGGTTGCAAATCTCTTAACAGACTGAATCAAAAATTCAAAATTTTCTTTTTTCAAAAGAAAACTAAGCTTTTAGAGTTGTTTGAACAAAGTTAAAACGAAAACTCGAAATATCCTGTGACCAATTTTCGGTGACCGTTCATCCCCTATCCATCCGTCCTCAAAAGCCCATTTCCGTTATCCGTCTGTATCCGTGACGTTCCAAAATTCCATATCCGGATATCCGTCTGCGGATATCCGCATTATTTAAATCACTGGAGTTTTCTCCAAAGTTAAAAAAATGATTTTTCAAAGCGAATTTTTTCCGATCGCATTATCGTCTGATTAAAATTAAATCGAAATTGATATGTAGTGAGCTTAACAAGAAAATTTTAAAGGAAAAGATTCTAAGGTCGATCCAGGGGTGCCATCGCCAAAACCCAAAAACGTGGCACACGAGTTAAAAACGTGGCAAAATTTTTCAAAAACGTGGCCATTTCTTAAGCCAATGTAAAATTCCTCGCACAATCATTAACTAGCATATTTATTTGAGACCGGAAAACAAAAAATTTTCGGGATAAGAATTTTTCGAAAATTTTTTGCCGCTCACTTTGCGATAAATTTCTGATATACAATTGGAGGGTCCGACGGCGCCAATAGGCGCCGTCGGAAATTTTATTTCTTACGAATAAATTAATCATCTAATTGATTAGGGCGATTAAAATCTCTGATGGGAAAGAATGCGAGCCATAGAAAAAAGTGAACCATCCAAATCGTTGCTGGTGATTGGCTGTCGTTTACCATCCATCATTCTTTAATTTTAGCATATTTTAACAGATTTTTATAACCGATCGATTAACAAAAAATGTGTGGGGAGAGGGAGCTGGACAATTTCAATGATTTCCGGAACCATTTTGTTAGGGGTTGAGAGTCTGCCGGATCCCGAGATTGATTTAACTAATTAATTAATTGTACTTTCTGCAGGACAACTCGCCCAAAATGGTGTTGCACATCAACTTGGCTCTGATAATTGTTGTCCTGCAAGTCTTCGGCATCGAATTCAAAGGATGCAATGCAAATCAACAGCCTATGGCTTTTCCTGTTTCAACAGCTTCCGGTAATTTGAGAGTAGGGTTTGGCCCAACCCCTCGGGGGCGGAAAACTCGGGGGTCGGGGAGGTCGAAGTTGGCCATGTCAACGTTCGGGGAGAAGCCCTGGTTTAGGGTTTGACCCAACCGCGGCTCTTCTCCGCCCCCCGAAGGGACGGGCGGGCTGAAGCTATTTGGCAAATAAATAAATAAATGTGAATTTGTAATAAAGAAAGTTTGTAAACATTTCAGAATTTAACGCCAAAGAATTGTGCCGTGCCATTGAGGGCACTTCGTTCCACGCGCAATGTCTGCTGTCGGAGGTGGTCAAACAGAAGGGCTTTATCCCCCGGCATTTGCGTCCGCCATGGCTGAACTCCTCGCTGTTTGAGGACAACAACAAGCTGCCGGCGGACAAAGCGACGGGCGATGGATGTTACGCCTGTTACAAGGGCACAAAGGCGAGTAACGGCGTCAACCCGGGAGTAACGGCGTCAACCCGGGCGAGGAGTACTGTGCGTGTACGGTAAAAATTCTGCTGATTTTTTAAATCAAATAAAAAAAGTGATAAATTTCAGTATAAAAAGCAAGCTTTGAATGAAAAATTTGGAAAGATTTTTGGCACTTTCGACTTTGGTGGCACAACTTGCATTCAGAATTTCCACAAAATGGCGTTGGTAAAACACAATTTGGCGGTTTTTTTAATTTTGTTGGCTTTTGTAGATGCCAAAGTGCGGTAGCGACTATTACGATCACGTCAAGCATTGTGCCATGGTTTAAGATGCCTTATAAAACAAATATTTACAAAAAAAAAACATTCAGGTCCATTTCTACGATAATGACCCAGAAAATGAGCCAAGAAACGCCGATCACAAACGTAAAATAAATGAAAAAAAATAAAATTCATTCAGATTTTACAACATTTTAAGGCATTTTGGTGCTTCTGGACGGTTGCATCATCGCGGGGGGGCCATCATACCAAAATTGTACGGCAAATGTGAACATTGCATTTGAGCAGCCACAAAGCTCCTTCTTCTACGGCAATTGCGATGCCGAGACTAAAACAGTTTTTGAGAGCACGTGAGTTACAATAACCAATTGAATGTATTGAAATATATAATATAAAATTGCTGACAAAATTTAACTAAAACCCCCAAAAATTCTAAATATTAATTAATTAGTTTATTGTTTGAATTTCTTATAGTTTTTTGACCGATTTAACAAATTAAGAAAGTGACGAATTATGGTCACAAAATATAAAATCCGTGTTCTAATTATTACATTTTAATTTTAGCATTAAAGTGAAGGCGTCTTCCGCTGCCGCCAGTGATAAATCTTCAGCAGATAAAAACAATGGTGGCTTTTATGGATGCTCTAGACTTGCAATTTACCGAGACTCGAGACCAAAAAACCCGTGAAATTTGTTGACTCGAGACTCTCGAGCATCCTCATAGCCAGTGGCTATGTTTCCTATTACTTTATGTCATAGAAGACCTTTGAGTTTTTTTCTTTAAAATTAAAATGAATTTTTTGATTTTACAGTAACAAATGCCGCCTCTTCACCATTCGCTTTCCCTGTGGAGTTCAAACATCGAATTTGCAAGGGTTTGTTTGGCAGCGACGTGGACGATGCCTTCGAGAACATTACGATTACCATAAGCGGCGAGTGCGTCAACATTTAAATAATTTTAGAGCAATTAATCGAAATGTTTCCCGTACACTGCACACAGTTGTGGCACGAAAAGCTTTAAGCTTCCGACTCTCGAATTCGAAAAGGTTGGATTCAATTTTATAATCAAATTTTGGGGTTTTTGCAGGGTCGCGTGCAGGAGATGCGCGGACTGCAGTTGGACCTGCGAGGGAACGCTGTGCAGTGGCGCGACTCCCTCGGCGGTTATGCATTCGCGAAGAAAGCGCGTCTGATGTGGCAGCCGAGCGAGTTGAAGTCACTTAATGCTTTTGGGCTCGTCGATGTTGCATTGATGTACCCGAATCTTGATCTGAATCGTTCCCAGAATCTTGATCTGAATCGTTCCCAGAATCTTGATCTGAATCGTTCCCAGAATCTTGATCTGAATCATTCCCAGAATCTCGACCCAAATCGTTCCACGAATCTTGAACTACATCGTAAGTGATTATAACTCTTAATTAATCTTAAAATTTACACCGTTTACTTAACCATTTGTCCTCGTTTTGTAGCTGTTGGACAAGCGGAGTTCTCCGTGGACTTACTGAAGGCCGTCTATCGTAACCCAACGGAGGGAACTTCGGTGAAGAATACGGTACTATCGCCCCTTTCGGCAGCCATTGCCCTGGCAATGGCGTACGCCGGTGCACGCGGGCAAACTGCGGCTGAATTTGGCAAAGTGTTGGCCGGCGGTATTTTCTATTTTTAAATTTGGCAATATAAGTAATTAATTTCTGCTTAATAAAGTGGCTTTCATTATTCTTAATCCGAATTTATAATTGAAGAATTAACTAATTGATTTTGTTGAAACCATAAACATTTGTCAGATTCTTCTGATTCAACCTTGCACATCAATTTCGGCAAATTTCTTCAAGAAATTGCGTCCAATAAAACCGATGAAGAGTTAAAAAAACGGAAMAATTTCCRAYSCGRCGGGCWCCCTCCAGAGTTTAAGCTGAGAATTGCCAACAGAATATATTTGGCGAACACTTTCAACGTTTTGGACGAGTTCAAATCGGTCATCAACACGCATTATGGGGGCAACTTCGAGTCCATCGATTTTGAGCAAAGTGTCGCAGCGGCCGAGGCAAAAATTGAATTTTAAAAAATTTTGTGGCCCCCGGATTTTATAGTCTTTTGAGTTTTTTTCCCCTGAACGCCCCCAGGCTGCGAAATGTACGAAAATTTTTTATTAATTTTTAAGTTTCTCAGTGAGTTTTCCCATTAATTTTATAGTGACTTTTTTATAGCCCTTTATTTTATAATGATTTAAAAGACCAATTAGTTTTTTAAAACTATTCTAGCCTTTTAAATCCATTAAGGCAATTATAGTAAACCAAAAATGCAACGACTTTTTAAAACGCACTCCTTAAAATTGCATTTTTATTTTCATTAAAAAAGTTTTTCTAAACGATAATTTTGCAGAAGATTAATGCCTTTGTTGAGAATTCGACGAATGGAAAGATCAAAGAATTGGTCAAACCAGGCGATTTCGAATCTCAAACAAAGTTACTTTTACTAAAAACCGGACCGATCGAGATTCTCTATCGAAATCTCGGTAAATCTTCACAAGAATTTGTTTGATTTCTCGATCGGTCTTCAAGTCCGAACTTTTTTTAACCTTAATTTTACTTAATAAATTTTTTAGATTGGTTCTCGTCAATGCAATTTATTTTAAAGCAAATTGGCTTCGACCGTTTAGTGATCGAACGAAGGAAAAGCTCACATTTTTCTTGACCAATGGCCAAGAAATCAAAGTATTTTAATAAAATATTCACTTTTAAAAAGACATTTAACAAATTGAATTGAAAAAATTACATAACTTTAAATATTCAGTTGGACATGATGCAAACGCAAGACCAATTCATTTATGTTGTGGAAAACAATGTAAAATAAAATAAAAATGATTATCATACAAGATTTGATCGAATATTCATTTAAACTAAAAAGTGACGGAATTTTCCCATTTAAAAATGAACAAATTTAGTTCAAAATGCTCGGAATGCCATATGTCGGCAAGAAAGCGCACCTTTTCATCCTTTTGCCAAATGCGAACGACGGCCTTAAGGCTTTGTTGAACGAATTGAAAGGGGCCAAATTGATGGAATTGGCTCAAAATTCTGCAACTACCGCAGTCAAAGTGAAAACTTTAGCAATTTAATTAAGAGAAATTAAATTTAATTAAAAAGTTATAAAWTTAATTGCATTTACCCAAATAAGAAAAAATTTTAATTGTCTCCACTAAGCCTAACCAAAAGAAACTTTTATACAATCAGAAAAAATGTCAACTCTTGCAAATATGAAATGAGTGTTTATTTAGTTTCCAAAATAAAAGACAAAACGAAGACTTGCCGGGTAGCAATTTTCCGACAAATTTCAAAGCAAAAATAATGCTTTTTAAAAGCATAAAGGAACTCATTTTTTGACAATATTTTAAAATTTGTGTAATTTCCCAACGGATTTGGACTTTTGAGGGATTTTGTACGATAATATTAGAGTTGGCCGGGATCCGGTCGGGATCGGGCGGGATTATCCCGGTTTTTGGGATCCCGATCATGGCTTTCACGATCTCGGTCAATCCCGATCCCTGTTTTTACCAAAAAATCCCGATCCCGGCCAACTCTAGATAATATTCGTTATGTTCTTTTTAGGTCATTTTGCCAAAATTCAAAATTGTGTCGTCTCGCAAATTGGGAGATGTGTTGACATCGCTTGGCATTAAAAGCGCATTTAACTCAAAGAATGCCAATTTTTCCGGCATAAGCAACACAAAAATGCCATTCTACATCAGCAACGTTATTCAAAAAGCGATGATTTTGGTGCGTAAAGGATATAATTTTAATCCCATTAAATTCTCTTTTTGAGAATTTCAATTTTATTTTATTTATTAAAAATTAATGCCAAAAACTTACTTTTGGTAAATTCGAAGATCGACGAGGACGGCACAGAAGCGGCTGCGGCGACAGCCTCGGTTTTAAATTTAAGTATGCCCCCTGATGAAGTCGTCCCCCCACCGCCTCCAACCTTTCGTGCCGACCATCCGTTCGCCTTTTTCCTCATTCACAGCCAAAAGCACGTCATGTTCAGCGGGGTTTTCATGGGCAAACAATGAGAGGAAATCAATCGATTTTTGCTATAATTTTGAATGTATTTAATCGAAAATTATTTTTTATTTTTTGCTTTTTCGTGTTTTTAATTTAAATAATAAAAGATAAAAATTTAGCTTTGCTTTTTTTTGTTTATTTGTTTTTAATGATGCAATGTTTATAAAACTAGTCATTTGTGCACTGGATTATTTCGGCACCGAATTCAATTATTTAAGGGACTAAAATGGGCTTTTGCCACTCGGGGGATTAAATTTTAAAATGTTAACCCATGCCCTTTTAAAATTAGCCTCCGATGCCGAAATGATTTCGATAACGGTGACCCAAATTTGTAATTATTGTAAAGAAAAAAAGACCTACCTATTCATGTTTCATTGGCTTTGGGACCTTTGAATAAACGGAGTAAACATCTACCGTAGACGGACATTGGTTTCTGATAAAAGCACCGAAAATAAGACAATAAAAATAATGCCAATTTATATTTAACCCTAGCCGTTAATTTTACCCGTTAAAATTGACATAATACAAATTTTTTTTCAGAATTTTTGTTCAGAATTTGATTATGTAAAGGTCCCTAAATTGTGGACAGATTTCGACACAAGCAATTTTTTACATAGACATTCAATTTTTGAGAAAATTATAACAGAGAATTAATTATTCTTGTACAAATTGTCCATTATCTGTTTGGGCGTGACCAAAGGGACAAAAATTCCCTCACCAAAGCATCGCTTACGACCATACCACGTTGAAAACACGCCATCCCGTCCGATCTGGCAAGGTAAGCAACGTTGAGCCGTTCCTTAGTACTTGGAACGGAGACGTCCTGGAAATCGGCGGTGTTGTAAGCTTCCTTTTTTAAATTTTTAAGTGCATTTCTGAACATTTCTTTTTTTTGTTTGTTCCAAAAATATTAGCACTCTTTTTGATAATTTGGAATGACTTGTCCAATCGCAAAACTTTAGCTTATCAATAGCTTCGTCGCATCAAGAGCTTTCGAATGGTTTTTGAAAGTTTAAAGACAGTTATGGCCCCGGTCTGTATTCGGACCGGTCTGGGTTCGGAGCTTTCGGGGGCGTAGAACCCGATCTGACATCCATTTCGAACCCTTACTGATTGTTCGAGCAATTTATATTAAATTAAAGGCTTAAAAAATTTTCCACGTTTTTTCCACTTTGAAGTCGTTTTCCACGTTTTTGGGTTTTGCCTATAGAAACCCTGAACTGAACCGAAAACCGGCATTTTTCGGTTCTTTTTAAATACTTTCTCAAATTTGATCTGGGCTCCCTGCGCGGTGTTCAGCGACGTTGTCGCACCATATTTTCTAATTTTCAGACTGCTGTTTGACGCAAACGAAGGTCCGAGTAGCGCACAAAGTRAATGAACGGAGAGAGGACCAACGGAACACTTTGGGGGATTCCCTGCTGATCTAAGACAGAAACTTTTTATATACCTAAAATAGCATTTCCTTTTCCTCTCTGATCGACTTTTTTTGCTTTTCCTTTTTGCTATTCTTTCCTGTCGACCGGGGGCGCCGACATTTCATACATCGACATTTCATACACGCGACACTTCATACACTAAACAAAAAACGACACTTCATACATGAACCTAAAATACGACACTTCATACGCGCGACATTTCATAGACCCAAAATTTCATACACTAAGCAAAAATATGATATTTAATATAATAAAAAGCCCGTCCGATTTCAAGTCGGGTTTCCTAACCCTATTAGGCCGGCTAGGGTTCAGTTTACAAAACAGTAATCATTTTTTATCAAAACACAAAATATTTATTCTTGTTCAAATGGCTTGTATTTTTCGTCTGAATACATTTTTTGCAAATTTTTTTGTTTACGTTCAATATTTTGTGCATCTCGCCATTGTGAGTTAAAAGTGAAAGCATTTGGATGGATCCGGAGCGCGTGTATGAGATGTCGAATTTTGGGTTTATGTATGAAGTGTCGTTTTTTTGCTTAATGTATGAAATGTCGCATGTATGAAATGTCGCGTGTATGAAGTGTCGTATTTTGCGTCCATGTATGAAATGTCATCTTGCCGTCGACCGCGGCGGAATAATTATTTTAACATTATTACTTTTATTTCTTTTCCCCATTCACTATTTAACATTGCTGCTGTACTACCACTATTTCCTTTCCTTTCCTATTTTTCAATAGGGTTGGGGAGCCGGGCGGGGACGGGGAAAACCGGGGATCCCCGGCCATTCTCATCCCCGTTCCCCGGATCGGACCTCGCCCATTCCTAAAAAGCATGAAATTGAGTCAAAAATTCAAAACATTTTTCCGGCGGCGCCTGTCGACACCGCCGGGCATCCTCCGCTCTCTTCTAAACTTTTTTTTTTAATTTCCCGAAATTTCGAAGCAAAATGCTTAATTTTGCCAAAATTTAGTGAAATTTCTTAACCAAAATCCAAAAATTTTCCCGACGGCGCCTATCGGCACAGTCAGGCTTTTCTCCCCAAGAAATTATATCTTTGGGGTGCATATTTGCCATAAAAAGTATGTAAGAAGATGGAAGATTAATCA
>MEIZ01000081.1:82396-104753 GCA_001723225.1 Globodera ellingtonae | reverse complement strand
ATCGGCAAAATTTTCGAAAATCCAAAGGAGCAATTTCCAACCCCCAAATGTTGAGGAAAATTGTTGGTGGAGAGAAATATGATTAAAAAAGTACATTTCATGCCAAAAATAAAGATTTTACTGCATTTTTGAACATTTTGTAAAATGTCCTTTTTTCGGACCCCAAAATCTTTTTTTTTACCCTTGATGTCCTTTTTTTTGAAAAATTTCAATGCGCACCCTGCATAAAAATAGGGCATGCTGAGTCCCTGGGGTAGAAGTCCCCAATAATTGCTCTGACTTGATCAAAATTTAGCTTTTGCCTTTATTTTTGACATTTTTTGCAAAATATCTTAAAATCCTGAAAAAAGTCGTCAAAAATGTCAAAATAGGCATGAAATAGGCACAAATAGGCATTAGGCACAAAAACCCCAAAATAGGCATAAATAGGCATTATAAAGTCCACTCTAGAAGCTCCAAATAAAGCTAAAAACATGTTTTTCGTGCTTAACTCACTGGGCCAAGTTCGCAGAAAAAATAGGCATTTGTCTAAAAGTGCCAGCCCTGCAAATGAATTTTTGGAAAATTTTGTGTCTCCCTGTGCGGGAACAGGACGTTTCGGCCCCAAGTAAATGCATATCAGTAGGGTGTCCAAAAATATGCACCGGCATATTTTTTTCCTGAACTGGAAAAAGCCTGAAATGCACGAAAAACGTGTTTTCAGCTTGGTTTGAAGCGTTTAGAATGCATTTCTATGTGCATATTTTTACATATTTCGCGATTTATGTGCATATTTTGGCATTTTCGCCCTTTTTCAAAAATTCCTTCACTGCACTCTACACAGCGGCTCAAAAAGCGAGATGTGTGCCAATAAATAGAGAGTGCGAGAGAATTAAACAAATTTCCTTTTTTTCTCTAACTTTCTCTCGTTTTGGGTTCTCTCTCACCTTTTTCAACAATAAAAAAGCATCACGCACTTCGAACACAAGAATTTTTGATTAAACACACCGATTTGCCTAATTTTTTGCACAGAGCTCACAAATATAATGGCCAATAGCAAGGAATCTGTCCCATTATTCAAATCATCCTCTGGATACCACTTTTTCAGCAAATACCGTATTTTTCCTATTAGTAGCCCCCTCTCTATTTGAAGCCCCCTCTCTAATTGTAGCCCCCCCTCGAGGGTGGTTGAAAAATAGAAGCCCCCTCTCCATTTGAAGCCCCCTCTCTAATTGTAGCCCCCCCCCCCTAAGCCGTGAACTTTTAAAATTATCTAAGAACCAACCTACCTAAGTTTTTATTTTCGCCATTAACATTTATAGTAGGTTAGGTAAAATTTAGCGTCTACTAATAAAAATGAGTGACGACGATTTCAACGAGGAGCAGCCGGATATTACTACTGTCTCAAAAAAACGTCGCATACCTAGACCTTGGTACAGGCCTGGATTTTTCCTGGACTTTGGTCCAGGAAATCCAGGTCCAGGGACCTTCTCCAAGTCCAGGGTCCGGGTCCAGGCATAAAAACCTGGATTTCCAAAAATACACCCCCTAAAGATGGTGTTTCTAAGCAACAAACAGCAGAAATTTTGGTGCATTTTACCCCCAAATTTTAAATTTAGTGACATTCGCCAAATTTCTAAATATTTGAAAGTTTATTTTGGATTTGATAGCAAATCTCTTAACAAAAACCGACAATTAGTAAAAAAACAATTAGGTAAGTCGGGGGGCATGGCTCCCCGAAGTTTTTTGAGAAAAAAATCATATGGTGAACCTTTTGTTTTGCAAAATTAATAATTTTGGACCAATTTTCGTAACAAATCTATCAAAAATTCTAAATTTTTTCGGCGGCGTCTATTGGCTCCGCCGACCCCCTCCCCCCAAAAAAAGTTAGAAGTGAATTTTTTGCTAATATTAAAAAATAAATATTTTTGAAAAAAGTCCAGGTCCAGGGCCTGGGTACAGGCATCCAGTACCTTGGACTTTTCCTGGACCGTGACTTTTCCTCGTATGATGTTTTTTTAATTTAACTTGGTTCAAAAAATAATCAAAATTTAAATATGAGTAGGTAGGCGTGTTAATAATTTTCTAAATTCTACGTTGAAAAATAGTAGCCCCCTCTCCATTTGAAGCCCCCTCTCTAATTGTAGCCCCCCGTCGAGGGGGTGTTGAAAAATAGAAGCCCCGGGGCTACTAATAGGAAAAATACGGTAAGTGAAAAATTAAAATTTTTTATTAAAAATGAGCACGAATGGCTTAAAGAAAATCATTGTGCAAGAATAATTGTCCGAAATTTAGTACCATTCGAAAGCTCTTGATTTGTAAAAGCTATTTGTAAGCAAGAGCTAAGCGATAGGATAGCTCTCAAGAAGGTTATGCCCCGGAAATGCTAAATCGACGAAATAGTGTGTAAAAGTGAGAGGAAGGTTAGACACGCTAGAGTAAGGAGAGAGAACGTGTAACACTGGGGGTGCATCCCTGCAGTAGTATGCAACCCATAGAACTATTGCATTAGCTTTTTGGGGAACTAACGAATCAATTCAGCGAAAATTATCAATTTGAATGGAGGGGATTCGAACCGCCAACCTTTTTTTGTTAACAAGCACACAGACCACTAGGACAAAATTCAAATCTTTTCCGAACTAGAGCCCCAAAAATTGAGCCGCTGTGTCTAAAGATCGACTTTTTCAAAATTTTGAAAAATGGACTCCAAAATTTGACTTTTTAAAAATGGAAAATATTGGTCATACGGTCCAGACTAGGGTAGGACGGGACCGGGACCAGTACTGAAATGGTCAATTTTTCAAATTTTGGTACTGAAATTTTGGTCCCGGTTTTTCAAAATTCCTTTAAAATCCCACTATAAAAGTCCCGGTTTTTACAAAATGATTTTTTTTCTTGTTTTTGTCCAGTAGTCCCGGTTTTTTTTGACCGGGACCAAATTTAGTCCCGGTCCCGGTTTTTCTAAAAGTCCCGGTCCCGTCCTACCCTAGTCCAGACTCAAAATCGAACGGAATATATATTTCGAGCATATTTTGAAAGTTTTGACCAAAAATTTGAAAAAATGCACCCAAAATCATAGGTTTTTGGCTTTTTTGAAAAATAATTCATCTTTTCAACGATAATTTTTAGTCATTTTCGAAAAAAAGGCTTGGAGAATTGAACATTTTCATAAAAATAAAGGGAAAAATCGCGGCGCTGAAATGGTGCAGCGCTCGAGTGGGATGGCCATCTGGCGATGAATTGGCCTGACAGTTAAAACCATCGTCCATTTTTCGATCTTTTTCAACTATCCAAAAATGATAAAATAATACGCGAAAAAGCTTTAAAACTACTTAATTATATGTTAAAAGAAGGAAAAAATAAGTATTAAGCAAATTAGTGCAGTAAAAGTGCCATTTTTCGGTGCATATTTCGGCATTTTTGGTGCATATTTCGGCATTTTTGGCATATTTTGATGCATATTTTGGCCTTTTTTGGAGCATATATATGCGCATATTTGGCGATTTTTGGAGCATATCGGTCCGAGCCCTAGCCATAACTTTCTTCATAGTTGAGTCCGCGCAAAAATTTTTGCAGATTCGTGCGTTAGGCTTAGAGTGGAGTCGATTGGTATATGATTTGTCAAATTTCGAGCGAGGTACCTAAACGCCATGGCTTTTGGGTAGACAATTTAGTTGGCAAGCTCTGTGCAAAAAATCAGGAAAATCTGCACATTTAAAAAAAATTCCCCACATATGAAGTGCGCCCAACTCGATTTTTAAATAAAAAAAACAGTCACATTAATTACATTACTGAAAAAACAGATAATATTGTTCAATTTTTAATCAAAATTTACAATGATTAAAAAAAATAGTTCAGATTGTTATAATGTTTCATGAATAAAAGTCGAAAATTTTGTTGCCTCCTTTTGTGTGTAGAAAACTAAAGATGTAACAAATAAAATGGATTATCATCGCGCGCAAAATCAATCTTTTTGCATCCCTTTTTTCATGTCAAATTAGCAAAGATGCTGTTCATACAACCAAGTCCAGTGGGCGACCACTTTGTCACGCAGTTCAGCCAATGCTTTGTTAAATTCTTCATTATTGGTTGTGCTGCTGTCCAGCATTTTGAAGAGTTCAGTTCTCTCTTTCAGGAAATTATTTTTGTACGCTAACAAATTTTCTCCGATTTTTAGTTTTTCTCCGCGTTCCTAAATGTAAAAAAATAATCGATTTTTCATCTTTAATGTAAATAAATATAAAGAATTTTTTATTTGGCGAAAAGTATGGATTTTAAGACCATATCTATATTTTCCATATTTTTCCATTTTTATCCTTTCGCCATTTTTCAAAAATTCCTTAACAAAAATGCAATAAAAACGAAAAATACCCCCTAATAGTAAGGATCAGGGATGGAAATCGTGATCGCGATCGCGCGATCGTGATCGCAAATATCGCCTTTTTTGGGCAGATCGCCGATCGCAGATCGCCGTTCGCATTAAAAAATTTGAGATCGCCGATCGCATTTCATGCAAGATCGCGCGATATTACACCCCTAACGATTGGACTTTTAATTTGAAAATAAAGTCAGAATGCCATTGAAAAAAATTGGCGAACTACAATAACACTCTAAAAATTTTCTCCAAAACCAATTGGGGTAAAATTTTGTTTTACCCTAAACCGGAGCCGTATCTAGACTTGGATTTTGTTATAGGTGGGTCGGACGGCGCCAATAGGCGCTGTCGGGAAATTTTTAAACTAATTTTTAACATCTTTGTTAAGAAAAAATTGCCGAAAAAATTTCGAATATTTGCGATTTTCTAATTTTTCAAAATGCAAATTTTTTTTTTTGCGAATTCTCCTTTACAGATGGGAAGGGGGAGTGGGGTCGGCGGTGCCATAGGCGCCGCCGGAAAATTTTTAGAAATTTTAATTAATCTTGTTAAAGAAAATGAACAAAAAATATCTGGAAAACATAGTAGTAAATAGAAAGAATCAAAAAGTCCAATGTTTTTAAAGGGTGTACCCTCCCCCATTCTTAAAAAACTTCAAAAAACACGGCCATTTTTTAAAGTTTTGATTGCAATTCTTTTAACAAAAACATCAAAATTTTTTTGGCGGCGCCTATCGGCACGGCCAATCCCCCCTCCCCCGGCCTTCAAGAAAATAAATCAATTCTATTTCGGCAATTTCCAGACCCGATTTCCGGACTACCCGGATTTGATCATGATCATAAACTTATTAAAATAAGCACCAGAGGAGATGGGTTTGAAGGCGAGGATGTTACACCGGCATATTTTTTTCCGGATTGTCTCGCTCGGACACCGCACCAGAATTGTTCCTATTTTTTTTGCGGCTTTTTGGAATTCCAACAGTTAAAAAAAAATTTTGGTTAAATGATCGCGTGATCGTGATCGCAATTATCGCCTTTTTGGGGCAGTTCGCCGATCGCGGCTCGTCGATCGCATTTTAAAAAATTTGAGATCGCCGATCGCAGATCGCCGTTCGCTTTTTTTTTCGACGCGATTCCTTTGTACCATTCGGAAACTCTTTATTCGTTGAGGCTTAGATCAAAAAAAGTTATAGATGATCTTCCAAAAGAGAGATTAAAGAGACCGGAGGCGCTGAGTTGACCCAACCCAATAATAAGCACCTCAAAAAGTAGGGTGGCACGGGACCGGGACCAGTACTGAAATGGTCATTTTGGTACTGAAATTTCCCTGTTTTTTACCAACCATTTTTTTTGCCCGCCCAGTAGTCCCGGTTTTTTTGACCGGGACCAAAATTAGTCCCGGTGCCGTGTCACCCCTACCTCAAAGCTTTCATTGCTGCGACGGCTGGGTCTTGTCTTTAGCAAAAGGTTTTGCAGAATCAGCAATTGGAGTCCATTGTTGACGCGTCGACATTTTGCCAAAATGTTTTCCTTCAAATTATTATGCACACGAAGCATTCCAGTCCGAAGAACGTCCCATTGTATTGTGCATATAATTGGTTCCTAAAAATAAAATGTGTGTGTTCATTGGGGGGAGTTCGGCGGCAATTTAAAATTCTTCAATTTAAATTTTCGATCGAAAGAATTGGTCGAAATTTAATTTTGTCAATTTTTATTTTCTATTAAGAAGTGCATCAAATAACGTATTTTCAGACAATTTTTAAAAAACAAAAATTTTCCTACAAATTTTCACCAAAAGGGTCCCCCCTATGGTTTTTGGCCAACTTTTGAAAGGCTATAACTTTTTTCATAATTGCGTCCGCGCAAACATTTGTGGGTGATTTGACCTATGATACAATTTTAAAAGATTTTTATATAATTAAATTAATTTTTTAATTTTGTTTCGATTAACCGTGAAAATGCATTCTTCATCAACTTTACTATCGAGTAGTTCAGCTCCGACCGAAAGTGAACGTGTCATGCCGGTATTTCTTGGGCTGGATGAACGCCGCTGAACTCCGCAATAACAAAATAAATTAGCGTAAAGCGGCATCTGCATTTTAGGGAAAACTTGAGATCGGAATTTTAAGGAGAATCGGGGGTTGGCATTTTAAAACTTGATGTTTGGAATTTTAAGGAATACACGGATCGCATTTTAATGAAAACCGGGGGTTTGCATTAGAGGGATTTCAGTTCTTCAGTCTYAATCCCGATCCCRCTCTACTCTAATATAAAAAAGGTCAAATATGCACAAATATACAAAAAATGCCAAAATATGCACCGAAAATGGCACTTTTAGTAAATTAATTTGCTTAAAACTTTATTTCCTTCTTTTGACTTCTACATAATAAGTATGCCTTAGAGGTGTGCATTTTTGTACCAAATCCAAGATAGTTTAAAATTTTAATCTTATCTCAAATCATTGGACACTAACAGTTAATGGCCAACTTTAACGGTAAAACGGTAGGAAACATTCAAACCAATCCGGGGACCGTACCTGCGGCAAGTTTAGTTGCATTGGAACACTGCCATAGCGGGGAAAAGAGCGGGTTGCTGGACTTTCAATGCCATTGCCGTCATCATCGTAGTCCCCCTCATTGATGGTGGGGCAACGGTTCAATTTGGGTGAATTTTCCATTCCACTGATCGCCTCCTTCACCGCAACCCAACCAGTCAATGCGTGCAGTTTACGGCATGCCTAATATTTTTTAATATAATTTAATATTTTTCGCTTTTAATTGTTGTAAATAAATAAGAAAAGTCAAAAATCTCTACGCGTGCGCCATGTCTAAGGCCCAATACAAGTCAGGATACATAATAAACTCTGCACAAAAATAATCTGGATCGCGCGATCTGACCAAGCCCATTTTCATTAAGTTTTGAGAATGGTAAAGTTTTGGACAACGACAGCTCAGATCATAAAAATAGTGATCAGCTCATTTTGATGGAATTTGTTATAAAGATGGTCCAAAAAATTCATCGTGGAAGGGTGAAAAAATGATCAGTAATTAGAAAAAAATCAAAATTTGAGATTTCGAAATTTTCCAGTTTTCCGGACGGACATTTTTGGGCCCGGAATTCCGGCTATTTTTGGGCCGTAATTCCGGATATTTTTTTAAGAGTCGGAATTCCGGGTTTCAGACATTTTTTTGGGCGCCCGGTTACATCCCTGGCTCATATACATTGAATAAAATACCTTAATTCTCAGTTCATAATCAATGTAGAGTTTTCCGTTGCTTGGGTCATAATTTGGTAATAAATGTTCGCATGCATTTTCGGGTATATAATTCAAATCCGATTGTTTTTTCTCATTATTTTTGCTTTTAAAGCTCAACAATCGCTTAAAATTCTCCTTCAAGCTGTTTGGTCGCCGGATGTTCTTTTGAATTTGCATTAAATTGTCGCTAAGTAACTTCTCAATTTGTTTGGCTTTTGTTATTCTTTTTTCGTCCAAAATTCGCATTCTTTTTTTGTTGTTATACGATTTGGACGTGCCCGCCTCCAATGATGGTGACCCACCACTGTTGTTAAAAGAGAACAAATGCTGAAAATTAAATTTTATAATTAAACATGGACAATAATCCAAACAAATTGTCATTAAGTTTGGGACATTTGGATAAGCTTGGGACATTTGGATAAGCTTGGGACATTTGGATAAGCTTGGGACATTTGGATAAGCTTGGGACATTTGGATAAGCTTGGGACATTTGGATTTGTCCCCCCAAATACGGGAACTTTTCTCATCATGTTTGTCCCTATTGTGTCCATGTAATTCGTATTATTATGGACACAAAAACGGATCATTACTGATCAGATCAGAAATATGTCAAAAAAAATAATTTCCGTATTAAACGGGCCAAAAATCGGAAATTTCCCACGTTATCTTTTAGAAAATCAAATGTTTTTGGTCTTGTCCTAATGTTCGATTAATTTCATTTTTTGATTATCTAAAAGGGGAAAAAGTTACAAATGGTAAAAAGTGACAATTGGAAAAGGTGGCAAAGGGAAAAGTGGCAAAATAAGGCAAAGCAAAATGCCAACAAGCAATTCCAAACGGGCAAAATGCTAAAAGGGCAAATGCCAAAAGAATAAATTCCAGGGATTAAAAGCTTTGAAGTATTTTAGTCTAATCGGTTCACGTACTTTCCAATGGTTGGTGCTTTGTGGTGAACTACGAGTTCGGGCCGGCATTGATCTTGTCACATCTTCCTCAATTTCTGCTTCAATTTTCTTAACAAAATGCCAATTTTTGTAAAAATTTCCCCGGCGGCGCCTTTCGGCACCGCCGGACTATCATCCACGGTAAATGTTGATCATGAGGCCCAAAACAAAATGACCCAAATCATGTACCAATCGGTCAATAGAAAATAAAAATTGAGAATTTAAAGCGGTTTTTGAATTGGTTGAAATTTTTGCCCCAAGCCAGGGTGGCTAGGCCTAAGCCCAACGAAGCCCAAGCCAGAGTTTTCCCCCATTGCCAGTCCCGGGTTTTCCCGCTTCCCGTCGCGATCCCGCGTTCACGGTCCCGGTCAATACCGGTCCAACTCTATAAAAACTACAAAAAGAAGGCAAAAGTGCCAACAGGCAAATTGCCAAACGGGCAAAATGCCAAAAGAATAAATTCCAAGGAAAAAAAGCTTAGAGTTCAGTCTAGGGTTGGACGGGACCGGGACCAGTACTGAAATGGTCCATTTTTCAAATTTTGGTACTGAAATTTTGGTCCCGGTTTTTCAAAATTCCTTTAAAATCCCACTATAAAAGTCCCGGTTTTTACAAAATGATTTTTTTTTCTTGTTTTTGTCCGGTCCCGGTTTTTTTTTGACCGGGACCAAATTTAGTCCCGGTCCCGGTTTTTCCAAAAGTCCCGGTCCCGTCCAACCCTAGTTCAGTCTAATCTGTTTATAACCGGTTGGTGCGCCGTAGGCGCGTACCTAAACCGCTAATATAGTCATTAAAACTTGCCTCCTTTTCAGAATCATTATTGTCGTTCATTTCAATCGGTGGCTCCAACAACAGCAGGGGCCCACTACGAGTTCGGACCGACTTTGCTTTTGTGATTCGGCTGTGCTGCAGAGGCCGTCGTCGTCCTCCATCCGAAGAGCTTTGATCGCTACTAGAATGCGGGTCATCAAATGGTGAAACGTCGCTGATGGACTGCACCAATACAACGAACAAGACGAGAACTGAAAATAATTATAACCAAAATCTTCTTAAATTCCGCCACATATTTATGAAGTAGTTTTAGACATCATAACTTTATTATACTGCACTAAATCGTTCAAGTCTTATACCAATGGAAAGCTCATATGAATAGAAACTAGAGCCCGGCGAGATCGAGCTCCCGATCGAGATTTTCCGAGAGTCCATGTCTCGAATCTCGGAAATTTGGCGAAAACTCCGAGACCTGGACTCTCGAAATTTCGAGACAAATCTCGGTCTCGGCCCATCCCAAATCTCGATCTCGGTCTCGGATTTTTCAAAAGTTCAGGCTCTATTAGAAACTATTTGTAAAACAAAAGACTAAGCAGCAAATCAAAGTTTAAAAATGTTATGACCAAAAAACCACGAAAAAGCACAATTTTGGAAATTTTACATTTATCACTTTTTTGAAACTTATCAAACCACTTTGACTTTGCTGTAATGCTTTTTCTACTCATTTAGAGCTTTCCAATGGTTTAAACTTTAACTGATTTAGTGCAGTATGAATAAAGTTATGATGTTTAAAACCACTTTATAAAATATATGTGGCGGAATTTAAGAAACGAAAACAATAATTAGTCAAAAAAAACTTTTTAAAATTTACATGCAACATTTTGGTGATGCGTCGTCACAACTGGCGGCAATAAATGCATTAGGTACATAGCCGAATTTTTTACAAATTTTTATACAGTAATAAGAATATGAACGAATATATGTTAATTAAACTAAATTAAAATCGGCAAAGCACAGCTATTTTATATCAAGAAAAATTTATGAAAAAAAAATATTTTCCAATCCAAATTTTATGCGACACAAACATTGTGTTGGCATAATTAATGAATATAAGTGGAGGTGAAATGTAAAAGGAAATTTACACTGTTAGTGAAGAAAAATCAATTATTAATTAGTGGTGAATATAGCAAACTGACGACAGAAGATAGTAATGTTTTGTGGCAGAAATCCGGAAGTCCGGCAAATTCGAAATTTTTCATTTTTTTTAATCATTTTTTTTTTTGCCCTCGCGATCTCTTTTTTGGACCATTTTTAACAAATTCCATAAAATTCATTTTCGGCGGCGTCTATTGGACCGCCGACGCCTTTCCCCAAAATGATCCAAAACCCACCAGGGTCTTGGCCAAAAAAAATTTTCGGGGGAGGGGGGGGGGAGTTCCTAGGGGTGTATTTTGGGGTTTATTGCATTCCCGGACCGCATAAATTTCGAATTTTTCACTACAATTTATTTTTTTCGAATTCTGCTACTTTTAAAGGGGGCGGGGGGAGAGAGTTTAAAATTGTTTTTTAAACCCCCAAAAACATTTGTATTTTATAAAACAAATTAGGTATTTAATGTTATTATTTCTTATAAAATCAATTTGTAGTTAATAACGGTAGCGGGAATCCCGAACTTTTCCCGAAGGGTATCCCGCTCCCCATCGGGCTTTAATAACAGTTCTTTCTATTGATCAAAAATTTTTAAATTCGGTCAATTGGATGATGAATAATCGACGATTGCGCAAGACGATAAAAGAAAACTCCCATCACCACATTATTTTTAAAAAAGCAAAAATTCACAGGTTTCTGGAGTTTAATTTTGTTTTTTTAACGCAATTTTCGGACTTAAACTATCCAATCAAATTTAACTTCTGACCAACTTTTTTTTTGCCTTAACAAAGAAATATTTTTGTTAATATTTTAAAGAAGTTATTTAAAATTTTGTTTTATCAAAAAATTGCTACAAATATTTGTTTTTATTTAATTTATCAATTTGCGTGTTGGAGTCATTTTATCATCGATTAATTACTATTAATTTGTTTTATTGCTTTTCCAATGAATGAGCCGTAATTACCCCCGTGCTGTTGTAGTGTTTGTTTTGAAGGCGGCGCCAAACGACGATTCCTCTCAATCATTTTTTTTTGAAAATAAAATATTTATTTTTGGCAAAGTCTTATATAGGTCCCCGAATTTAAAAAAAAATCAGTTTTATGTAATTCTGAGAAGTACTCCGGGGTTGTCGAGTCTGATCACGAATATGACATCAGATTTATCATTTGACATCATCCAATCTTGGGGTTCGTTAGGCTTAGGCCTAAGCCTATTAATGTAAAAACGGATAACAAATAGAAAATTTTTTCAAAAAATCATAAATGTTGAAATCATAGATTGGATGATGTCAAATGATAAATCTGATGTCATACCTATTCGTGATTGCCGTTCTCGATAACCCCGGAGTACTTCTCAGAATTACATAAAACTGATTTTTTAAAAAAATTGGGATACCTATATAAGACACCATTACCATTTTGTTTAAGAAATATATTTTTTTATGTTTCTTGACTTTTTATTTTACAAGATTTAAGTTCAAAAATTTTTTCCTGCCAACCAGACTCAGTTGGCCCAGACTCAGTCGGCCAGACTCAGTTGGGCCGTTCCCCTCGACAGACACCGAAACTGCAGAAAAAGCCCCGCTGGGCACGAATCCTAATTCATATAAGCTAATCAAAATAACCACAAAAAAAAAATTCGGGCATAAACCCCCCAAAATTGGTCATTTTTCCGTTTTTATAATTTTTGCCATATTTTTGTCAACTTTCAATTAACATCGTCCTAATTTGGGTCGGAGGGAGTTCGAAATTGGTACCATTCGAAAGCTAATTGAAACAAATGATTTAAAATATAGCAAAGCTTCTTTAATTCGTTTTCAAAAAGTTCAATGTGAAAAAACACCCAAAATCGATGTTTTTTATAGTTTTATTGAATATTACGAGGACTATGTATTTATTAACATTTATTCTTTTTTTTGTATATTTTGGCGTATTATTTGAATTTTAGGATTATTCAAATAAACCTAGTATTATTGAAATATTCAAATAATACGGCGAGTTAGTGTTATTCGAATACCTTCACAAAAGTGATTTTTATAAAATTTAAATTGAACTAGTAAAATTTAAAAAAAATAAAGAAACAATAAAGAAAGACGGAAGTTTTAAATTTCTAAGTAAAATTCGAGTATTACTAAGTTAAACAAAAAAATTTTTTTCAGGTAATACTACGCCGACATGTTAAATTTAAAAAATTTTAACCCATTTTAAAATTATTTAATGAATTTGTTGCTAAATATGTACATCTCTCAAGTTTTTGCCGAGATGATTGGCCATCTAAAGGAATTTCGTCGCTGGAATTAAGGATCACTTTTTGCAAAAGATGGTTTTGTTCAACATTATCAACATCTTGATGTCCTGTTGAAACATTTAATTTCATGGCCATTCAACGTCTGCTGATTGAACGTATTCCAACTGTTGTAGTTACTGTCGTCCCAATTACAACGTTTGGTGGTGCATCTACGACTTCTTTTTGCCCAATTTTTAATTGTTTCAAAATGCGAGCGATCCATCGACTTTCGTCTAAATGTTCATTCCCACACCAATCATCCATCATTTCTGTGAAGAAGCATAATTTAAAAATTTAAAAAGATATTTTTAACATTTAAAAATAAAAATTTTAACCACCAACAAAAAATTCGCAATTTAATTAATTTTTGCAAACATTTTTAATACACTTAAGAAAACTGACCAACGAAGAAATGGACAATTTTTAAACAAAACTTCTCATTTTGTCACAAAATTCTACGAAAATATTGACAAAAGCAGCTTCAACTGCGGCTTACAGCATCAGATTTTTACAAAGATTTATTCAAACTGATGCGGCCCATTTTGATGCTAAAAATGTCAAAATGCACTCAAAATTGGACACATTTTTTGAAGCGATTACCAAAAAATAAGCGGAAATCCGTAATCCGGTTACGTCCTTTATGGGCACTGAAGGTGATATGTGCCTGATCGGTGGGGGGGGGGCGCTAGGAGAATTGTGCACCGGCAGTTTTCGGAGAATTGCGCACGGAGAATTGCGCACCAGCAAAAAAAATGAGGAGAATTGCGCACTAAAATTGCGCACCAACCCGGAGAATTGCGCACCACGGGTCAAAATTTTTGAAAAAATTTTTTATACAAAATTGTCTAATATTTGATAAGCTGATTACGAATTCGTCAATTGAAAATTAAATTGAGAATTTAAAGTGGTTTAAACCACACTGGGTTGGGGTTCGTTAGGCTTAGGCCTAAGCCACCCTGGCTCGGGGTTCGTTGGGCTTAGGCCTAAGCCACCCTGAGCTTAGGGGTTCTATCGGTGCATCAAATATCATAATTTCAGACAATTTTGCATAATTTTGACCCGTAGTGCGCAATTCTCCGGGTTGGTGCGCAATTTTTAGTGCGCAATTCTCCTCTTTTTTTTGCTGGTGCGCAATTCTCCGTACCCCGGGGGGGAGGGGGGAGTCTCTGACCCGGAAAACATTATAAATTATTTTTTTAAAAATTTAGTAAAATATATATATTAAAAAAATCAATGATTTTTAACAAATTTTTGATGCACAAAAAATGGAAAAAGAAACAAATTTTGCGTATCGAATGCTCTGATTGGATAATCCGGCAAAATGGAAAAATCGGCGAAATTAAAAAGGAAAATGAGCAATTGAATTTAAATTCCCAATTTACATGGCGATCGGTTGGGACAAATTTAAAAATAACTCGTTTTGACAATTTTCAATTTGTTTATTTTATTTTTGATAAAGCAATTTAATTATAATAAAGCAAAAATTAAATTAATTTTTATTTAAAACCCAATTTTAATGCCAATAATAAATGTATTTTTGCTTTATTTACTTTATATTAATTTTTTTAAATTTCATTTTTTGTAATTAATCCGAAATTTTTCTTTATTTTTTTTAATGTTTAAAAACGTTTTAATTTTGCTTGAGTTAAGAATTTTTTTGACAAAGCATTTATACATATTTATCACAAATTCATTAAATAATTTTAAAATGGTTACAATTTTTAAAATTATATAATGTCGGCGTATAGTATCTGAAAAAATTTTTCGTTTAACTTATTTACTTATAAAATTTAAAACTTCCGTCTTTCCTTATTGTTTCTATATTTTCTTTTCAAATTTTATTAGTTCAATTCGATTTTATAAAAAATTTAATTTTGTGAAGGTATTCTAATAACACAAACTCGCCGTATTATTTGAATATTTCAATAATACTAGGTTTATTTGAATAATCCTAAAATTCAAATAATACGCCGACATATAAACAAAAAAAGAATAAAATGTTAATAAATACATTTCCTTGTAATTAAATGAATAAAAAGCGGCAACGCGCTCATATGGCACGCCCAAACGTCCNCAAACGTTGTCGAACAGCGCCTTTTTCAGATCCGCCGTCCCGCAGATTAAACACTTCAAAATGACGAGGCAGCCGAACTTGTCCTGTGCATACTTCAGAATGTCCTCCTGCAGACTGCGCACAATGCGCTCCCGGTCTTCGGGCAGTCCATGCTCCTGTCTCTTATACACATCTAGATGTGTATAAGAGACAGCGGGTACATATGTTTTTAATTACGCACCACAATTGTTAGTAATTGTAATTATGAAGTTACAACTCGTCGTTGACAAATTCATATTTATTACTAATTTGAAGCAAAAAATATCGGCGACAAATGTAATTTTAACCAAAAAACGGCTGTTGTTCAAAACAAGATTGGTGAACAAAAATTGTTCCGATCAAAGACTGCGTTTGATGTCCATCGGTTGGGAGTCGATCGGTTTCGGTCACCTTTGATCGGGGCGTTCAATTTCAGCGCCCGCCGGTATTTAAGCAGCGGCACCCATTCATTGCCCTCACATTTGGACTTGGTGGTAGCCAATTCCATTAAATTTCGGCAATTTTTCGTTTTATGTATCAGTTCGATCACTTTTTTGATCAGTCCCCAAAGTCCGGGCCCCCAATTTTAATCCATTTATTCCTTCAGAAAGATGACCAAATCAGTGCTCTTCTCCTGCTGTTGTGCCATTATTGTCTGTTTGGCGCTGATGGCACAGGACAAAAACGGTCAGTCAGTCCGTCGATGTTTCGAATTAGAAAGCAGCTAAAATGTTTCATTTTTGATGCAGTGCTGGCAATCAGCAACGACGGCGGCGAGCCGCGCATTGCGCGTTTCTTTGAAGGTGGGCAGTTGGTGCGGGTGAAGCGTGCATGCGGCGCAGACCGCTGCAGTCTAAGCCGTCAGTGTGACGCATGTTGTGCTTGCGTGGATGGGTACTGCTGTCCGTTTTCTCACTGATTGATGTGTGCGTGCGCGCGAGCGTGCAACGCGGCAAAACGCAAGTGAAAAGGAGATTGGACATGCAAGCGAATGTAATGCGATAAATCAGAGCCCTTTTCTTTGTGTTAATAACGTTTTACTTCTCATTGTAAAAAAAAAACGCGCACAATTCCAAAAACAGTTACTAATTATATAATAATAATCATTTGAATTAAAATGCTTGGATTGAAATGGTTACTGGATTGGACTAGTTCACATGATGAGAATAGAGCTTTAAGATTGGTTCCAAATTTATTTAATTTGATTGGTTATTCCAAGAAGATTTATGGCACTTTAAACAGGGAGGCCAACTCATCTGCGCGAAAATATTGCAATTTTATGGCATCGACAAGTCAAAAGTATGGCAATTTCTTAAGGAAGTTTTGAATCAATTTGTTAAGATTTAAAAATAAGGTAATCTTTTGATTTTGGGAATTCATGAGAAGTTTTCACAAAGTGCTACAACTGTCTCTTATACACATCTAGATGTGTATAAGAGACAGCCTTTTGGGAATTCATGAGAAGTTTTCACAAAGTGCTACAATATGGCAAAACTTGGGAATATGGAAAATTCCAAAATTATAGTATTTGCCATAAAAAAAGGGCAAATTGGCGTTGTATTGGCAAAACCCAAAAACGTGGAAAAATTTGTCAAAAACGTGGCAATTTTTTAACCTTTAAATTAATTGAAAATTCCGCGAACAATTATTAACTAGCATATTTATCACCACTTTTCACCAATAGTCGATTTTTAGAGGTGTGTTTTACTTTTTTTATTGCATAGTTTTTTTTTAAACACCAATTTTTTGCGGTAGGGTTGCTACCCGACCCCTTAGTGATGGGAAAATCGGGGCCGGGGAGGTCGGCGTTTTCGCAAGGCTTAGGCCTAAGCCACCCTGAGCTCAGAGGTTCGTTAGTCTTAGGCCAAAACTGACTTCAAACTCAACCGATTCATAATTCTTAAAGCCATTCGAAATTTTTATCGAAAAATCGGTGACATTTATTCCTGAAGTCTACCGGGTCCGGTTCGAAGCAAAAGATAAATTAATTCATTCATCCAATAATCCGTTGTTATTCGACTTCTTCCGTTTGTCGACGAGTGCGCCCCTTTTGGTAAGCGATCTGAAACTCAAAAAACATTCATTCAAATTAACAGATCAACACAAAAATGTAAGGGCTTCCAGAGGTGCGCATACCAGGGAAAGTGTAACCGGATAGAAAAAAATGTCCGGAATCCTTTACCTTTGGCTAGAGTTAGCCGGGACCGGGACTGGAGAAATTCCCGCCCAAAAACCGGGACCATTATAAGTAGGGCTCGGATTTATATGTGCTAAAAAACTCAAAATAATTATGTTTTTATGTGCTTAAAAATCCTAAAATATGTATTAAAAACCCAAAATATGTGCCAAAAATGGCCAAAATCTAGTCAGTTTAAGCATAAAATTTTCAAAAATTTAATCAACTTTCAAGAAATGGTCCTAATTGAAGTAAAAATAAAATAAATATGTAAATTAAAGGCATTTCAGAAATTTTTTTAAAAATATGGAATTTTAAAAATTTTCATTTTTTTGGTGGCAGAATTTTTAGTCAGTTAAAAAGTCAATTTTTAGGGATGCATTTTTTTGAAAATTTTTAAAGTCGATCCTTAGGGGGGTATTTTTCGTTTTTATTGCATTTTTCTTAAGGAATTTTTAAAAAATGGCGAAATATGTGCTAAAACTCTGAAAAAGCTTAAAATTTTTTAGTAAATGTGTGCTAAAAAATACCCCCAAAATATGTTTTAATATGTGCCAAAAAGTCGCCCTAATTCAAAAAATTTTTCAAAATAAAAAGCGCAGAAAAGCCAACACAAAACTCACTGTTGCTCTTCTAATCGCCGTGTTTGTAAACGGAGCAGTGCCGGAATGTGTTCTTCGATGGCGAACATCATTTTGTCACGATGCGCAGAGTCCGCAAAGTCATGCATTTTGAGCACAGCGTCGTTGGCGACCGGTTGCTTCATCATTTGCAACAAAGGCGGCTTTCCGGAGCCGTTGCTGAACAAAAAAACCGCAAAAATTAGTTTTTGGGGTTCCCGGAAAATCACTCACTCCGCGCAAACTTGGTCGATCAGCCCATTTCTTTGTTCCGTCGTCCCAAAAACCAAACACTTTTCGATTACGCTGCAGAAGGAGTGAAGATGTGTGTTCTTCAGAATGTCCCCCTTCAGACTGAGCACAATGCGCTCCCGGTCCTCGGGCAGTCCATGCTCAATCACGTGTTGGATCACGTAGTTGCCATACTTATCCGTGACCAAAGTGGGAAAATTGTCAAGGAGTTGTTCCAACACGGGACGCTTTTGCTGCTCCGTGCAGTGTTCAAGCACACTTCGGATCGCCCAATTACCGCATTCATGTAGGGACAGAGAGCTGATCTTTAGGGAGAAAAGACAAATTTTGCGTTGTTTGTTTACCTAATTTTAGAAGACAAATATTTAGGAATTTATATTTTGAAAAAAAAAATATCTTTCTTAGCGTAGGAAAAGTAAAGAGAGAAACAACATCGCAAGTGTAATTTTTGGACCAATTTTCTTAAAAATTGATTCAAAAAATTTTCCCGGCCGGACCTCTTCCATCCCTAAAAACTTCAAAAAATAGCCTTATTTTTTGAAAATTTTGGTTTTGAAAAAAGTTCCGGAATTTTAACCGTCAGGGCAGCTCATCGCCATTTGGCTATCTCAGCGCCGATATTTTTTAATTTTTTAGGCCTTCTTTTCAAAAATGACTAACAGCCCATAGTTAAAGATGAATTATTTTTAAAACAGCCAGAAATCAATGATTTTGGGGTGCATTTTTTCAAATTTTTGGTCAAAAATGCCAAAATATGCTTTTTCCCTCAAAATATGTAATTTCATCCTTGTCTAAAAAAGCTCAAACCAACGCGAAAAGGCTATTTTTGGGCCGTGTTCTTCAGAACATATAAGCCCTAAAAACATAAAAATCCCATCCCTATTGATGAGAAATCAAAAATCTATTTGCCTAATAAATAAACGATGAAAGAGTGTATCTAGAAAAATTCGGAGGGGGGGGGGACGCAAAAAATCGATTTTTCGAGACCACACGCCCCTTCAACTGATCCGCGACTCACATTTTCGTGCAGACTGCGCACAATGCGCTCCCGGTCTTCGGGCAGTCCATGTTCAATCACATGTCTGATCACATGGCTGCCATACTTATCCGTGACCAAAGAGAGCACATTGCCATGCAGTTGTTCCAGCATGGGACGCTTTTGCGGCTCCGTGCAGCGTTCAAGCACAAATCGAATCACCCAATTGCCGTATTCATGGAGGGACAGAGAGGCAACCTGTTGGGATGGGACGGGACGAAGGATGCGTTTCAATATTTAGTATTAGATTGGCAAATTTTTCATTGTTTCGAATAGCATCATATTATTTGATTTTATTCACATCATAGATGCCCAAGGGGGGGGTCAGACCCCCCCCCCAACGCCGCACTCGGGCACTCCCCACTGTAACAACCTCGCACCAAAATCCCAAAATTTTGAAAAAGAAATTTTTTTCTCAGCGTAGGAAAAAAAGAGAGAAATAACATCGCAAATGTAAATTTTGGACCAATTTTTCTTAACAAATTGAGCCAAAATGTCCAAAAATTTTCCCGGCGGCGCCTACCGACGCCGCCGGACCTCTCTCTTCCCTAAAAAGCATCAAAAAATAAGCGCATTCATAAAATTTTGGTCGCAAATCTGTTAACAAATCGAACAAAAAATTCCAAAATTTTCTCGGCGGCGCCTATCGGCACCGCCGACCCGCCCGCCCCTAAAAGTAGTTGAAAAAATCGCCCGCGAAAAAAAACGGACGGCGCTCAGTTGGCTCGCCATTTGAGCGCCGGCGCTCTGGCGGACAACATCGCACGCGAAATCGCGGCAACCCCACCCCGACCCCCCCTAACATCGCACCTCGCATCGCTCAAGCCGACCCCCCCCCCTTGGGCATCTATGATTCACATTGTACTCAAAACATCCATTACAAAGTTGAAAATGTTCTAATTTAATTGTAAACATAAATTAAGTGTTTGGACAAAATCAAGAAAGTTATACGCAGAAGGTTAAACTCTAAAATCTCAAATTTTGGGTTTCGGAAATAGAGCCCGTCCTGGATCTGGATCCAGACCTGGATTTTTCTGGATCCAGGAATCCAGATCCAACGGGGGGCTTCAGACGACCTGGATTTTTTCTGGATTTTTGTCCAGAAAATCCAGATCCAGCCCTTCGTGAAATCCAGATCCAGGCAAAACCGATCTGGATTTTCTGGATTGAAAATACACACCTAAAGATGGTGTTTCTGAGCAACAAACAGCAGGAATTTTGGTGGATTTTAACCGCAAATTTGTAATTTTTAGTGATAGACCGCCTAATTTTCAAAAACCTCCCTCCAATATAGTGAAAATTAGTAATTTTTTGACCAATATTCTTGCAAATATCGTTAAAATTTCAAAAATTTACCACCGAAGGACCTCTCCCATTCTTAAAAAGCTTCAAAAAATTACCACATTTTTTAAAATATTGGTTGCAAATCTGTATACAAATTGAGTCTAAAATTCAAAAATTTTCGGCGGCGCCTATCGGCACCGCCGACCCCCCCCCCTCCCCCTTAAAGTACCCATATCTTCCACTCGATTAAAGCTTTAAAAATGTACCGAATCCGACGGACTGTTGGTTATGGCATCAACGACAAACTGAAGCTGTTCTGGTTCGATGAGTTCAATTATCTGTAAATTTAACAGTTTCCAACAAAGCAAACCCCTCAGACCCGGGAGCCCACCGGTTAAGACTCAAACAACACATTTATATAATTGTTTTATAATTGGTGTTATCACCGTGTTCATGACGTAGGCTCCATAACGATCTTTGATGCATCTGATCACACACGCACGCGGCGTCAGTTCTTCGATTATCTTTAAAAAGTATTTTTTTATTTTGTTTTTTAATTTATAATGATTCTCCTCAAAATGTAATGATTGCCTTTTTGGGTGGGCGGGGTCAAATCGTTACACAAATTAAAAGCAAAATAATTAATTAAATGCTTTTGCCTCCATTTGTGACGCTTTGTCCACCGATTTCAACGCCGTTTGGATCACGGGACCGCCGTACATTTGCAGGGCCAATGTCAACACGTGGCCACGCAATGCGTCCACCAGCCGAACCTTCTGATCGTCCGTGCCGTATTCGAAACATTTCTGAATTTATTTTTGCTTAATTGGGTAATTTCCCTTTTATTCATTCCACAAGTGTTTTTTTTTGTGGCTATTTTTGAGACTTATCCCGGTGGTTTTCGTCGATCATAATCTCGACGGTAGTCGGGATCAGAGGACTTGGATTCCGGTTAACATACGCCCCTAAAAATGGTCGTTTTGGCTAAATATTTTCTTGTCGTAAGCCAGGGAAGCCTTTGTATTGAGATGCAAAAGTGTAACAAAGCAAAAGTCGATTTAACCGCTGAATTTAACATTAATGAGTCTTCAGAGGACCTGAATAACAAGATTGCCAAATTCGTCAGCCATCAATTGTCGTGCATTTTGAAGCGTCTGCGGCTCTCTTTGAAAAATAAAATTTCAACCACTTTCGAAGCCCCAAATGTTATTTAATACAGCTTTAATAAAAATCGAGAGCCGGGACCGTGAAAGCCGGGATCGGGCCAGTATTTTGAATGGGATCGGAAAAAGCCGAGACTGGCAATGGGGAATTTTTTTTGTTTTGTTTTAATGGCAATGGTGAAATAAATTTTTTTTTAAACTAAAATATGCAAATTATCTTGCCAAATTCAATGCCACATTCATCATCAATTTTTTATTAACAATTCAGCTTTACTTCCTGCCGGGTTTTGCTCAAAAATCCCATCCTTTCAAATTAAGGGTGTACTTTTTTCGTGTAACCGGGACAGGATTCGGGACTAAGATTTTTCAAAAACGGGAAATTTCCTGAGGTAAATACCCAACTCGCTACCTGCTAACTCGCTACTTTGTCCCGACTCGCTACCCCTTTTTGCTTGTTCAAAAACCATTTAAGACATTTTTACAATTAAAAATGCATGTCTTTCTCATCTACTCGATGAGACAAAACGAACAGTACCATTTCTAGGCTCGAGTAACAACCACGCGCTGAGTTATAGAAATTTAAAAAGGTAGCGAGTCGGGATTCGTCCATTTCCTGACCGGTCCCGGCTCGAAATCACGACCCTGGCCAACTCTATCTAGAAGAGCGCGAACCATCCAACAATTTATTTCCCAACTCGTCGTCCCAAAAAGTGACATTTAACGCATAAAGCAACTCACCCCACACAAACGTTGTCGAACAGCGCCTTTTTCAGATCCGCCGTCCCGCAGATTAAACACTTCAAAATGACGAGGCAGCCGAACTTGTCCTGTGCATACTTTTTTTTTTTTAATTCCCTTTTCAGAAATTTTTTTTTTTTAATTATGTTAAAAACCCTTCTTTTTATATACAAATACATATTTTTTGTGAAAACCCACCAAAAAAAGTTTTTGAATCGATTGAATTTTTGAAAAAAA
>MEIZ01000081.1:50384-66884 GCA_001723225.1 Globodera ellingtonae | reverse complement strand
AATTTGTAGTTTTTGGATCAATTTTCTTAACAAATTGCCATTAAAAACCAAAAATTTGACGCCTAAAATTGATTTTGTAAAAAAATGCATTAAACTCTAAAAAGACACCCCCAAAGATTGACTTATTCAAATTTTCAAAAAATGGACCCCTAAAGATTGACTTTTTTCGAAAAAAATTCCTTAAGAAAAATGTAATAAACTCCAAAAATGCACCCCTAAAGATTGACTTTTTCAAATTTTCAAAAAATGGACCTTGCAAAACAAAAGGGTCCCCCTATGGTTTTTTTCTCGAAAAATTTTTGCCAGCTTAAGTATGGAAATTGTGTCGAAAAGTGAAGAATTTTCGTGATAGATGAACATATCGCCAAACAATTTGAAAAATAATCCCCCACTCTCCAATAATCCCCCACTCTCTAATAATCCCCCACTCTCTTAGAAGGTTGGAAATTAATCCCCCATGGGGGATTAAAAGAGCATATACGGTATGATTAAAAAACACACATTTTATGCGAAAAAAATAAAGATTTACTATATTTTGAGCCATTTTAAAAAATGTACTGTTTTTTGACCCCCCAAAATCTGTTATTTTGGTTTCAATATATTGTTTTTAAAAATTTTGCGATACGAACCCTTTATAATAGGGACCAAAAAGTGGCAAAATAGGGACTGAAAAATTGTGCAACCCTCATAACAGAATTCAGAATAAAAAAAGCAGCATCGGCACTTTGGTGTAGTTGGTTATCACGTCTGCTTCACACGCAGAAGGTCGGCGGTTCGAGTCCGCCAAGTGTCAACTTCATTTTTGGTCCAAATTATATTTTTACCCCAATATAAAAATAAAATTGAACATATTTAATAATTGTTATTTTTTAATAAATAATTAATTTTAATAACAAAAATCTTTTGCAACACTCAAATTTAATAAATGTTCTTAAAAACTTTTTGTTATAAATAAAACTGAGGGTCCTAGTCAATAGAATTCGTTAATCGTTGTTATCAGTTTCTCTCTTACAATAAAAATGTAATACATTTCTCGTGTTTTGGAACATTTATTTAACAATAAATATTACATTTTTTTGGGTGCATTTTTGGGTCAAGAAAAAATTTTTGGGTTTAAGAGTACATTTTTCGTTTTTATTGCATTTTTTAAAGAAATTTTTGGAAAATGCCTAAAATATTGCATTTTCCTTATGAAATTTTGGGTGAAGCTGCCAAAATAGGACCAAAAACGAGAAAATAGCGAAATATGGATTTATTCTCAATAAAATCGCGTCTTTATTTATAAGTGTGTTCGGGGACGACCCAATTTTTGGGGCTCGGGGACGACCCAATTTTGGGGCTCGGGGACGACCCAATTTTGGGGCTCGGGGACGACCCAATTTTGGGGCTCGGGGACCAACCCTATTCAAAATCATAAAACATTATTTGCATACATCGAAATTCCACATAAAGTGCTTTTTCTGGTCCGACAAGGTCACATTGGCCAACTCGGCCAGAATTCCGGTGTAAAGCACATCGTCCAAATAATCATTTTTTTCGTCGCTCTGTCCTCGCTCGCCCCTCTCAATCTTTGGTCTCGTCACTGATCCTCCTGTTCCTCAGTGACAGATCCATTCGCGCGTTGAGACGACGACGTTTGGCAAGCACTCAGAGAGGCGTTTCATACGCATGTGGAACTGCTTCTGAATTTGGAAGGAATCCAAACGTTTTTGAGTAACTGTTTGAAGCTTAAACGTCTTTAACTTACGTCGGATTTGTGATCCACTGAGTAGCAGTACCAGTTGTTTGGCGAGTAAGATGAGGCCAATTCCTTCTCCAGAAACACGTAATCCTTGTCGCGCATTGTGAAGGCAGAATAATGCAGTCGATCGGCAACAAAAAGTTGTGGCCAATAAGCACAAAAAACAGTAAATCAGCTGCCAAGACGGCCGACGACTCTCCTCAATCCTTATTAATAGGGTGGGTCACGGTGGATTTATACCGGTGGTACCGGTTTTCGGTTAGGCCGGTTTTGCGACCCCCGGTTTATTTTGACGCTTGAAAAAAAAGGGAAAAGCAACACTGAATTAGGGATTTAGCCTGACGGAAGGAAATGTTTCAAAGCTCTTACTTGCTGATTCATTGAACAAATCTGATGAAACTTTTTATTAAGCTAAATATCAGTTTAATTTAATCAGACAAGACGCGACCGGAAAATTTGCTTTGAAATACGGACAATTTAAGGAAATTGGACCAATAACCGATTTTACAGAGAAAAAATTAAGCAATTTTTAATTATTTGTTTCGTCCAACATAGATACACTTTGAACTAACGTATTCATTTTTAAATATTCAGTGAATTCGTCCAATCAAAAAAATGAAAATGAAAACTTGTGAATTGTATCTAACTATAAATTAGAATAAAGTTTTGAATTGTTTACACAACATATAGTTCAGATAACATTTGAAAAAACAATTAACACAGCCGCGATTTGAACCTCCTCCCACGCAAAGTTCACTCCCCCCACCACTCACCACTAACTACACTAGCAATTTCATCAACAAAGTCCCATAAAATCCCATTAGGGGTGTATTTTTTAAACCGGTACCCCCGGTTTTCGGTTAGGCCTACTTATCAATTTACCCACTTCTAATTTCAAATTTCTGGTTTGTCTCAAAATTTTAAAAATCTAGCGGAGGCCAAAAAAGGTTTGGAAAGCGAATTCGGGCCAAAAAATTTCCGATAAAAACATCAAAACAACAAAAAGCCTGCAATTTTTATAAAATTCCCCGGAGAATTATTGGATTTTTTTGCCAAAAAGGTCGGAATTCGGCGTGCCAAGTCCAAAAATGTGCGAAAATTCGGATTCCGATTACATCCTTTGGTATGTACAACAATTTAAAAAACCGGGCTCTCCGGTTCACGGGTTTGCCGATTTCTCGAGAGCCGGTTCCCGCGTTTGATTTGGCCAACCGTCCGATTAAAAACTCTGCCGGGCAAATTATAGGCCATTATAATAAAGCGCAATTTGGTAGAAAATTAAATTCTTAAAATTTGGCCCAATTTGGTCTGAAATAAATGGAGCAAAAATAATACAATGAATAGAATGAATGATTGGAGCAAAAAAAACTGAAAAAAGGGAGGAAAGAATAATTCTGAGTCAAAAATGAATGAGTCCAGCAGACGGAAAATGACTAATGTGACTGACTCGCACAAAAATAAATTAATGACATATAAAAATTGTAAATGTTGACAAACATTTGATCTTAATCTAAAAAACTTAGCTTTTTTAGTGTCTTTTGGAATTTTTTAAAATTCTTTTAGCTTATGAAAACCAAAATTATATTTAATATTGGCGAATTGAGAAAAAATGATTAATCACATTAAACAAAGAATGAATAAATCAAATATTTTAAGAAAGGTTATAATAGGGCTAGGATTATTTCTTCTGCAGCTTTGTTTTGGCTAGTTATGCACGAAAATCATGTTTTTAGTCGGAACTTTGCCGTTTAACGAGGCTAACCTAGGAAAACTTATTTTGGGGTTTTGCGTCTAAAATAGGCTCTCGAGCCTATTTTGGCATTTTTTGAAAAAAAAATTTTTCTTAAGAAAATGCAATAAAATTCGAATTTTTCTTGTCAAGAACACTAAGATTGAATTTTCATACCTTTTATTTGCATAAACCGATCGTTCGTTGACCTTCTACAGTGTGTAATTGCCTCCAAAATTGAATCAAATATGCCAAAATTCAACCCAAAGCGACATATATTCGAGAATGGATTAAAAAAATTGATGTGATCGACTATTTATTTATTTTTTTTGTTAAATATTTATTTTATTTTTTTTTGTTAAAAACTCGGTAAAAAGTTTTTTGCCTATTTGAGGGGTTTTGTGCCTTTTTCGTGCCTATTTTAGAAAGATTTAGTGCGTAAAAAACAACTTTTTATTTTTTTTCGCACCTATTTTTGCTTATGAACCCGGTTTTAGAGCCTATTTTTCGCACTTTCTTGTCTCACCTATTTTAAGCGTCTATTTCGAGGGTTTTCGAACCTAAAAATCCTAGGTAAAATATCAATTCGTTCCCCTTTGCCTAACTTTTTTGAAAATTTGACCAACGGTTTTTAATGTAATTTACCATCAAATATTTTTCAGAGCTAAAAGCTCATTTTTTTCAAGGACATTCTTGAATTTTTAAGATCGAGGGTCCATTTTCAGATGACTGTCCTTGCCATCAAGGACGAATCTCAGCCCTGACTTTATTCTAGAGCCCGGTAAAAAAAAATTTCCGGGAACGGGAACGGGAACGGGGTTTTCAAAAAGTACGGGACGGGAATCCCGAACGGGAATCCCGTGTTTTTCCCGTTCCCGTAGAAATCCCGTTCAATTTTTAACGGGAATCCCGCGGGAACGGGAAAAATTTTGAAAATTTTTAAACTAAGAATTTTTCGAAATTTTTTTTGGCGGGCACTTTGCGATAAATTTCTRATWTACAATTGGAGGGTCCGACAACGCCGATAGGCGCCGTCGGAAAATTTTTAAAACATTGTTGTTAAGAAAATTGCTCAAAATTATCGAATTTTTTCCGATTTGCGAATTTTTCAAAATTCAAATTTTTTAGAATTTCATTTCTCGAGGTGGGGGGGGGGAGGGGTCGGCGCCGCCGAGAAAATTTTGCATTTTTTGCTCAATTTGATAAGAGATTTGCTACCAAAATCTTTATTTTTAAATCTTAATTGATTCAGAAAATCAGAAACCAACAGAATATGGCACATTTTGGGTGGGTTCGGGGGTGCCGATAGGCGCCGCCGTTAAAAAAATTTGAAATTTAAGCATTTTTGTGATGAAAATTGGTCCAAAATTGTTAAATTTTTGAAAACATTTCGCCAAGAAAAATAAACGGGAACGGGAAAAAGACTGAAATAAAATTTCCGGGAACGGGAACGGGAACGGGGTTTTTAAAAAGAACGGGACGGGAATCCCGAACGGGAATCCCGTCTTTTTCCCGTTCCCGTAAAAAATCCCGCTGGGTAAAAAAGACGGGAACGGGACCGGGATTCCCGTACTTTTCCCGCGGGAATCCCGTTCCCGCCGGGCTCTACTTTATTCCTTTAAAGGCAGTACTGATTTAATCATTTTTAATTTATTTGGTTTATTTATGGTTTTAGTAAAATTTAAAAATTTTTTTTTAATAAGTAACCCAAAAATAATGAAAGAATTTTTTTTTTGCTAAATCATTTTTATTTTAATTAATTTCCAAAATTCCTAATATTGTTTTGATCTTTTTAATTTAATCCCAAGAATTCTAAATAGTTTTTAATTTATAAACCTTCGGTAGTTAATGTTATTCTTAAAACAATAATATATTAATTTTTACCAAACAATTTTGTTTTTATTAAGTTCAGAATAAATAATCGAAATAAATTTCTGAAGAATTAATTACTTAATACAAAGTCAAAATACAGCAATTGAGAAAACCGGATAGTTGCACCGTTTCCTTGACACCCGGATACAGGGTACCGGATAGTATTTATGTCCAGATATCCGTCCATGCCGGATAATTTCCAATTGAAATTACTAATTAAAATTTTATAAAAACTCAAAATTTTCACGCAATTTCTCCCAGAAAGTTTTTTGAACGCAAAAATAAAGGAATAAAATCAAATGCAATCATTTTTTGAAGATTTTAACAATGTTTGTTAAGGAGTAACTTTAAAATTAACGCCAACAATACAATTTTTACGCTTGAGACATTCTGAATGTAGACAAACTCGAAAATTAGCGACCAAATTAAACAGAAAAACTCCATCTTCTTAAGAATAAATGCTAATAAATTGGGAAATGCCCTCCCCTATTCTATTTCCAAATATTCTCCTAAAAATCGACTTTTTGGTAAAATTGCATTTTTATGTTTGGTATGCAACTGCGAATCACGAAAATGATTTATTTTTTTGGCAATTTGATAATTTTAGTGAATTTTACCTTAGAAATGACAATTTTTAGTGTCTATTTTGGCATCATTTTTTTTGCCATTTTCAACGTGTAAATCAGCGATTAACAAATTTAGACTGTTTGTGGTACAAGACTTTTTCGGGCAATGTAAATAGAGATGCTATTTTTATTAACAAACACATCGAAAATGGCTCAGATTAATTCGCTCGCATGTCATTTGCCTTCACTCCGCCGGAGGCGCGCGGCAGTGCCCTCTAAAGCAATCACAAAACTCGTCACAGGTGCCTGGATGGCAGGCTTGTCCGGAGCATGCACGCTTCTCCCGCACCAACTGAGACCCTTCGAAGAAACGGGCAATGCGCTGTTGCACGCCGCCGTCGTTGCTGACTGCCAGCACTGCATCAAAAAAACAAAACATTTAAAGCTTTTTCGCACAATTATTTTAGTATTTTTGGAAAGAACGCGTTTCTGGTTTACCAAATTAACCAGAAAAATCGAACACGGACTGACTGACCGTTTTTGTCCTGTACCATCAGTGCCAAACAGACAATAATGGCACAACAGCAGGAGAAGAGCAGTGATTTGGTCATCTTTTCTGAAGGAATAAATGGATTAAAATTGGGGGCCCGGACTTTGGGGACCGATCAAAAAGTGATCGGGCTAATACATAAATCAAAAATGGCCTAAATTTAATGGAATTGGCTACCACCAAGTCCAAATGTGAGGGCAGTGAATGTGTGCCGCTGCTTAAATACCGGCAGGCGGGGGAGCGGTGGCCGGGGCGGGCGCTGAAATTGAACGAACGTCGATCAAAGGTGGCCGAAACCACGCGATCACCAACCCACCGACAACAAAAAAAGTCATCCAAAACGTGATTCTATGGGTTTTCGGGGATTGTTTACCAAATTTGTGAACAATCATTTTTTGGTATTTTCGTTTACATTTGCCTAATGATTGAATTCGTGCTTTTTGAATGTTTTTGAGGCTAAAATAAAAAAATTTAATTTTAGTTGTTGCGTGGTTTTTGGCTTTTGTGGAGTGTTCGACAACGGAGACTTATTTCAAGAATTATAATTAATTTTTTTATTTTTGATCTGAATCGGTTAAGTTTAATAAATTCAGTTATTTCCCCGGTCTGGATTCGAGTCCGTATGCCGAAAAAAAGGACTAAATATTTTTTTAAATTAATAAAACTTTGTTTAAAAGAGATAAAATCTGCATTCTTTTATAAACAAATTTGTTTTCTCCATTTATGCTAATTTTCTCACAAATTGCTGCACCAAAAATTACACTGACTTTATACAAAGATATTTATTCAAAAAATTAAAAATAAAATTAAAAATTTATGGAAAGAGCAGATTTTATTTTATTAGTCCCTATCTTGAATTTATTTTTAATTACTTTAATATTTTAAAATTAATTTGAAAGGAAGCTAGGTCGAGTGCTTACCCTGGTGCAACCCAGGGTAGCAATCTTACCCGCAGCTGAGGGTAACCTAACCTGTTACTCGATTCTTTGAATACGGGTAGTAGGGATGCTCGGGAATTGAAATTTACCGATAATCGAGAACCGAGACTCGAGACCGAGAACCGAGAAATTTCAAATTTTTTCGAAATTCAATTGATTTTAAGCTTTGAAGCTTTTTATGAGTGATAAGGGGTCCGGCAGTGCCGACAGGCCCGCCAGGGTAAAAAATAAAAATTTTAGTGAATTTAATTAGGAAAATGTGCTACAATTTGCAAAAAACACCATTTTATAAGGTTTTCTGAGTGATGTTTTTTACTTTTTGACTACCAATAAGAATCAATAAATAAAATAATTATTTAATTAAAAGAATAAAATAGGGTTTCACTCGGGGTGTAGAATCTGACACATAAACTACGAAACAGAATTCAACGTCCAAAAGATATTAAATTAAGGATATCCTAAAATTTGACTTGTCATTATGTATTTTTAAATCTTTTAAGCTCAGAATGCTGTAATGAATTTAGTTTAAATTGAATTGGCGAAATCTCCCCACACTAATATTAAATTTGGCTTAAAATGGTGAAAAGACTTTAGAAAAAACCAATCTTTACCAGTGCAAAAAAGTCTCGTTTTCAGAGACTAAAAACCCGAGACCGAGACCCAAAAAAACCGAGAAATTTCTCGACTCGAGAACCGAGACCAAGACTCTCGAGCATCCCTAACGGGTAGAAAGTTACCCGCAGCTGAGGGTTAGGGGTAAAAGACGATTCGTTCCCGGCCGATTCGTCCCCCCCCCCGATTCGTTCCCTTTTTTTTTGAGTTTTTTCGTTATAACTTCTTTTTAATCCAACCAAATCAAACATTTTTGATATCATTCGAAAGCTTAAATTTTTACCATGGGCTCATGGTTAGATGACCGTGATTTAACCGTGAACTGGCGGTTCGTTCTTATGATACGAACCACATGGTTAAATGACCCTGAGCTCGTGGTTATTTAACCATCACCTCGTTCGTATAGCCACCCCGGGATCCCGGTCGGGATTATATCCCGGTTTTTGGAATCCAGATCCCGGTCCCGGTTTTCGGAAAAACGTCATTTTTGCTGACTTTTCTAAATATTTACGGTGGTTGTAAACATTCTGAAAACTTTACATTTTTTACATTTTCAAAAAAATATTTTAGATGACTAGGGATCGTTATATGTTTTTTCTTATTTTTGTTCTCATATGTTCTGAAGAATACGGCCCAAAAATAGCCTTTTCGCGTTGGTTTGAGTTTTTTTGGACAGTTTAAAATTGCATATTTTGGGTTTTTTGGGGAAAAAAGCATACTATTTTGGGGTTTTGAGCATATTTTGGCATTTTTAACCAAAAATTAAACAAATGCACCCCAAAATCATTGATTTCTGGCTGTTTTTGAAAAATAATTCATTTTTAACTATGGACTTTTAGTCATTTTTGAAAAGAAGGCCTAACAAATTGATTTCGCGTAAAAAAATAAAGCTGGCCTGGCGGTTAAAATTCCGGAACTTTTTTCAAATTTGTTCAACTTTTCAAAAATACCAAATAATACGCGAAAAGGCTTTAAATCTACTTATTTATACGTTAAAAGGAGAAAAAATTAAGTAGTAAGCAAATTAGTGCACTAAAAGTGCCATTTTTCGATGCATATTTCGGTATTTTTGGTGCATATTTTGGCCTTTTTTGGAGCATATAAATCCGATCCCTATAGATGACAATTCAGAAGTTTTTCATTCATTTTTTGCTGTACGAAATCAAAAAACCAATAGCGTAAGGGGCTTGCAGTTGGCTAGCGACTCTATTAGGACCATTTAGCAAAGATAAACAGTCTCCAGCTATTTCAACGAAATGGGCATTAGTGTTGAACAAATATTGTTAATNTTGGCTAGCGACTCTATTAGGACCATTTAGCAAAGATAAACAGTCTCCAGCTATTTCAACGAAATGGGCATTAGTGTTGAACAAATATTGTTAATTATAGCAAGTATTTTAATAGCGTAAGGGGCTTGAACTTGGCTAGCGATTCTATTAGGCCATTTAGCAAAGATAAACAGTCTCCAGCATATATTCACAAATGGGCATTAGTGTTGAAAATATATTGTTAATTGAAGCAAGTATTTTATAGCGTAAGGGGCGCACTTGGCTAGCGATCTATTAGGCCATTTAGCAAAGATAAACAGTCTCCAGCAATATTTAACAAATGGGCATTAGTGTTGAAAATATTGTTAATTGAAGCAAGTATTTTATAGCGTAAGGGGCGCATTGGCTAGCGATCTATTAGGCCATTTAGCAAAGATAAACAGTCTCCAGCTATTTCAACCAAATGGGCATTAGCGATGAACAAATATTGTTAATTATTTTAATAGCGTAAGGGGTGAAGTTTTTAAACCGGTTCCAAAAACGGTTTTAAATTCTCAATTTTGATTTTCTATCAACTATTCCTAATTTTGAAAGCCAATATGAGTGATTTTGCCCATTTTTTAATCAGTGGACAACTGAGTACCCAGTCAAAAGACACTTCAGTCCCGGGCTCATAACTTTCTTCATAGTGTGCTGGAGCGGAGATGGCCATCTGGCGCTGAATTGGCCTGACAGTTAAAACCATCGTCCATTTTTTCGATCTTTTTCAACTATCCAAAAATGATAAAATAATACGCGAAAAAGCTTTAAAACTATTTAATTATACGTTAAATAAGAAAAAAAAATAAGTTTTAAGCATATTAGGGTACTAAAAGCGCCATTTTTCGGTGCATATTTCGGCATTTTTGGAATATTTTGGTGCATATTTTAGCCTTTTTTGGAGCATATATATGCGCATATTTGGCCATTTTTGGAGCATATCGGTCCGATCCATAGTTATAACGAAAAAACTTTAAAAAAGGGGAACGAATCGTCTTTTTACCGTCCAAGATTCCGTTCTCAATATTTACCTTTTTTTGTTGCCCCTTTTGGCTAAAATGGAGTTTAGGTAACACGCTCGAAATTGACAATTCATATACCAATCGACTCCTCTCTAAGCCTAACGCACGAATCTGCAAAATTTTTTCTGCGGAAACCACTTTGAAGAAAGTTATGGCCCCTCAAAGTTGGCCAAAAACCATAGGGGGGACCCTTTTGGTCAAAATTTTTGGAAAATTTTTTATTCTAAAAATGGTCTGAAAATATGTTATTTCATGCCCTGATTACGAATTCGTCAATATAAAATCAAAAATTGAGCATTTAAAGCGGTTTTTAAACTGGTTTTAAATTTTGAAAATTAAGGAAAAAGCAACTTTTGAGTAACAAAAGCCGGATATAATAATGAAAGGCCGTGTAACGACCCGCCAACAGCGAGCATGCGATAACGGAGCAAGTAGTGGGGCGAGACGGAGGGCGGAGGAAGAAGTCTGACGAGCGCCACTGGGGGGCGAGCGCGCGGGGACCCGCGGAGCGGGCGCGCGCGAGACGCCTCCCAGCCGGGTCACGCGCGGACTTCTTCCGGAGCCCGGAGTCTCGCCCCACCTACTGGCCGCCGTAGTCGAGTGTGCGGTACTTTGGCTGCTATTTTCCACCTTACTGTCTAACTTTTCCCCCCATCGGGCTTTGGTTTTACTTAAAAGTCGCTTTTTCCTTAATTTTCAAAATTTTAATCCGGTTCAAAAACCGTTTTAAATTCTCAATTTTTAGTTTCTATTGACGAATTCGTAATCAGGGCATGAAATAACATATTTTCAGACCATTTTTTGAAGAAGAAATTTCCAAAAAATTTTGACCAAAAGGGTCCCCCCTATGGTTTTTGGCCAACTTTGAGGGTCCATAACTTTCTTCAAAGTGGTTTCCGCAGAAAAAATTTTGCAGATTCGTGCTCAGCTCGATGAGCGGAATCGATTGGTATATGAATTGTCGAATTTCGAGCGTGTTACCTAAACTCCATTTTTACCCCCCTTTTGTTTCATTTATTCAAAATGTTTTCAATTGGCGCTTTTTTGCTTTTAGAAATTAACTTAACGAAATCGCTTAAAATGATCGGCCGATTAATTCGCAATTTTCTGAACAGCCAACACATTATTTGCAAGGTTTGAATTTTTTTATTATTATTTTTTGTTTGGATTTTGTTTTAGCCCCGTGAAAACGTAAAAACAATTCTTTATTTGAGAAATCGTTCGATTTTCGTTTCGTTTTCGACAAATTGTCGGGAAAAACGACGGCGACTTCTTTAGACGGGGCGTTGCAAAACCATAGGGGGGACCCTTTTCACAAAAAAAATCTTTAAATTATGTTAAAAACCYTTCTTTTTATATACAAATACATTTTTTTTTTTTGTGAAAACGCCCAAAAAAAAGTTTTTGAATCGATTACACGAAAAAATGCTCGAGGACTTGGAGGCGTTCAGATTTTAAAAAAAAGCGATGGATTAATCGGAATTGTAATGATTAAATCCGTCCTTTTCGAAAAAAATGTATGATGCTTTTAAGGGGTTTAACCTTTGGTAAAGTTTTATTATGCAAATATTTAAATGTCGAACAAAAAACAATTTTTTTTTTAGATTCAACACGTTCAAGCTGTTCATGTGGCGTTCTGCATCAACACGGCAAAAATGTGTGCCCGGCAGCAGCCGTTCGTTCATGCGGCGTTCGCACGGCGTCGTCGTCGTCCAGTAAATTTTGGACATTTAATTAGCTCTGGAGTTTTTTTCAGAAAGTTTACGCAATTTCAGACCGCCTCAGCAACCGTTCCACGCTGTCGGGCGAGTACAGCAACAACAGCGGTTCCAAGCTGTTGGACGCTTACCACAATAACCGTGCAGCCAATCTTCAACTCGCCGATTTGGGCAAAGACGCCGTGGCGTTTGCGCTGGACCCGCAAGGTTCAAGGTGGGAATTGCTGGGTGAACGATTTGAACAGCCCGGGCTGGCGCCAACCCGTTCATTCCATGGCGTGTAACTTTCTTCAGCTTCCAACGAATCCAAGGGCGGAGCCAGGAATTTTTTTCGGGGGGGGGGCCGAGCCAAAAGTCGATTCTTAGGTTTTGAAGTCTTTTAGGAAGATAATTAGAAATTTAGTTTACCGAGATTTTGTTAGAAAATTGTGTGACTCGGCGAGCTGACATTTGAGGACGGACATTTGCGGACGGTTTTATTTGAAAAAAAAAATTAAAAACGAAATTAAAATTGTTGAATAAGTTAGAAAGCATTTGCGATTAAATGCTACAAATATAACATTGCGCAAATATCTTCAAAAGTGTAAACATTTGTTATTTTGTATCGATTCTAAAAATTTTTTTGGGCTACAATGGTAGTGAACACTGAAGTTTACAGCGAGAGTTGGCTTTCTGTTGACAGTAACCGCAGATGAGCAGCAGACAACGATGATTTACGATTTCAAAAATGTAAATTTTTTTTGCGGATTCTGCTTAACTTCTGGGGCGGGTGGGTCGGCGGTGCCGATAGGCGCTGCTTTTTAGAAATAGGAGGGACCCGGCGGCGCCGGGAATTTTTTTTTTTTGAAGAAGCGGCCATTTTCATGAAAATTTCCAAGTTTTAAAAAAAATCAGGCAACAATGTAAATCAGAAAATCCCTGATAAATAGGGTATTATGGCCACTCTGGCATACATTTGCGCAATAAAATTATGGTTGTAAAATTTATTCGCACCTAATTATTAACTTTTCAACAATTTTAATTCATTTTTAATTTTTTTTTTTCAAAATAAAACCGTCCGCAAAAGTCTGCCCGCAAATATCCGTCCGCAAATGTCGCACCGCGCTACTTTTTAGGCGAGGAGGTGGGGCGCAGGAAACTAAAAAGAAAGTCGAAATCGAAACTAAATCGAAAACATTTCGTCAGGTTCATCCGGCAAAAGTTGGGGCGAGCCAGTTCGACGGAGAAGGCTCAGCTGGTGGACATTTAATTTATTAGTTTTAAGCCGGTTGGTACTGAAGTGTTCCTTTTACCTGGGGACTCAAATGCTTGACTATAAACGTAAAAAATGTTATTTAGCTAATCAATGAGATTTCGGCGCAAGTGATTCCCCTGTCCCTCCATAAATACGGTAGCCGGGTGATCGAATGTCTTCTTGAACACTGCACGGAGCATCAAAAGCGTCCCGTGCTGGAACAACTGCATGACAATTTGCTCACTTTGGCCACGGATCCGGTGGGTGAAGGGGCGGGTGGGGAATCGTGGATATGTGCAGGAGTCTCCCCCATCTCATCACTGTTGTGTCCAACACCAAAATTCAGAAAAGGGTTTCTCCGGGTATCGAGACGTTTTTCAAAACCTGAATCATACCATTTTTGTTAAAGTACGGCAACTACTTGATCCAACACGTGATTGAGCATGGACTGCCCGAAGACCGGGCGCGCATTGTGCGCAGTCTGCAGGAGGATATTATGAAGTACGCACAGGACAAGTTTGCCTTCAGCGTCATCTTGAAGTGTTTGATCTGCGGGACGGCGGATCAGAAAAAGGCGCTGATCGACAACGTTTGTGTGGGGTGAGTTGCTTTATGCGTTAAATGTGACTTTTTGGGACGACGAGTTGGGACATTCGCGCTCTTTCAGATAGAGTTGGCAAGTGGGCCGGTAAATTGCTCTCCGAGAAAAAAAGAAAAAAATTGCTCTCGGAAAATTTCTCTCCAACCCGGAAAATTGCTCTCGGTGAGAAAAAATAAAATGGCAAAATTCATCCCAGACTTAGGCCTAAGCCTAACGAACCCCAAGTCTCTAACTTTTTCCCTATTGTTCTAATTCAATCCAAAAATATTTTGTAAAAATCGGAAATAATTTAAAAAGTCTTTAAAAATTGTTTGCTCCTCCATAGACACTTTCCAGAATGTTATAAGAAATCATTTACATAATCAGGGTTCGAACCACCAGTATTTTATTTTTTCTCACGGAGAGCAATTTTCCGGGTTGGAGAGAAATTTTCCGAGAGCAATTTTCCTCTTTTTTAGACGGAGAGCAATTTTCCGAAAATGGTCGGAGAGCAATTTACCTAGACTCGTTGGCAAGGACCGGGATCTCGACCCGGGAACAAGTATTTAATGCTGGCCCGGTTTTCCCAGTCCCGGCCAACTACTTCCAGAAGTACGAAATCGTCTTTCCCCCCCCCTTTTTCCGATAAAGAAATGACTGCTGAATCCGCAATTCTCTGTTTATTCACCCCAAACTCCCATTCTGGGGTCCACCAATTCCCATTCCTGGATCTGTCTGCTTAGACTATATTTGTACACTGCTCTGAGACTGCTTTTCTGAGGTCTTTCGAGACCACAGACCAAATCCCGGTTCTCCCAATCACCTCTCCCGATCACCATATTATGTTTATAATGCCTTTTGTTTCCAATAAATTATCCTCTCCTCTTTGCACTATCAAAGAGTCTTGAAACCCTATAACCGCGGACACAACAATAACAAACACATTTGGGACTTAGAAGATTTATAAAGTTTTATTTTTTTAAAGAGGGCTGAAGACGCTTCAAAATGCTCGACAGTTGATGGCTGACGAATTTGGCAGTTATGTTATTCAGGTCCTCTGAAGATTATTAGTTTTGGTATGATAGGGAACAGGGATGGGAGCCGACGCCCTCAAAAAATTTCGGAACTCGGAATTCCGGGCCTTAAAAATTTTTCGGAACTCGGAAGTCGGAATTCCGAGCCCAAAAATGTCGGAACTCGGAAGTCGGAAGTTTTAAAAAATTTCTTAAATATGTTGTCTGAGTTGGATAAATCACTTCACGAATTAAAAACCTTAATAGATCAAACAATTAATAATCAACAATTGGCAAATTAGATTGCAAAAAAATTTTGGAATTGAGAAATATTTTGAATTATTAAGAAAACCGGTACAAATTGTCATTTAGTCTGCAAAAATTTTACATAACAGTTCCGAAAAGTTCCGATTTTTTCCTTAAAATTTCGGTAAGTCGGAACTCGGAATTCCGCATCGTCAAAAATTTTCGGAAGTCGGAACTCGGAATTCCGAGCCCAAAAATGTCGGAAGTCGGAATTCCGACCATCCCTGATAGGGAATGCCTAATTAAGAAAATTAAATTCAGAAATGTTTCGAATACGGCACGGAGGATCAGAAGGCTCAGCTGGTGGACGCATTGCGTGGCCACGTGTTGACATTGGCCCTGCAAATCTACGGCGGTCCCGTGATCCAAAAGGCGTTGAAATCGGTGGACAAAGCGTCACAAATGGAGGCAAAAACATTTAATTAATTTATTTTGCTTTTAATTTGTGTAATGATTAGACTCCCTCCAAAAAGCCCATCATTACATTATGAGAAGTAATCATTTTAATTAAACAATAAAATAATTTTTAAAGATAATCGAAGAACTGACGCCGCGTGCGTGTGTGATCAGATGCATCAAAGATCATTATGGAAGCCACGTCATGAACACGGTGAATCTCAACATATACAACAATTATGTTTAAGTCTTAACCAGGGGGCTCCCGGGTTTGGGGTTTGCTTTATTGGAAGCTGTTACATTTACAGATATTTGAACTCATCGAACCACAACGGCTTCAGTTTGTCGTTGATGCCATAACCGACAATCCGTCGGATTCGGTACATTTTTAACGCTTTAGTCGCGTAAAAGATATGTTTCATAGAAACAATGATTTGTCAATCTAATACTAAATATTGAAAAGCATCCTTCGTCCCATCCCAACAGGTTGCCTCCCTGTCCCTGCATGAATGCGGTAATTGGGTGGTCAGAAGTGTGCTTGAACACTGCACGGAGCAGCAAAAACGTCCCGTGCTGGAACAACTTCATGACAATGTACCCACATTGGTCACGGACCAGTATGGAAGCTTTGTGATCCAACACGCGATTGAGCATGGACGGGCCGAAGACCGGGAACGCATTGTGCGCAATCTGAACGAAAATGTGAGTCACAGATCAGTTGAAGGGGCGTGTGTGTGGTCTCGGAATAAAATCGATTTTTTCTCCCCAAAAGGTCACCTCCATGTCCCTCCATGAATACGGTAGCCGGGTGATCGAATGTGTGCTTGAACTCTGTACGGAGCAGCAAAAGCGTCCAGTGCTGGAACAACTGCATGACAAAGTGTGCACACTTTGGTCACGGATGAGGTGGTTGAAG
>MEIZ01000081.1:37566-50322 GCA_001723225.1 Globodera ellingtonae | reverse complement strand
GGGTAGGGAATCGGCGTTATGTGCAGTTTTAAGCATACCGAGACTTCTCGAGTCGAGTCAATACTTTTTTCAAAACCTGAATCATTATTTTTGTTAAGTACGGCAACTACGTGATCCAACAGTGATTGAGCATGGACTGCCCGAAGACCGGGAGCGCATTGTGCGCAGTCTGAAGGGGGACATTCTGAAGAATGCACATCACAAGGCATCTGCAACGTATCGAAAGTGTTTGGTTTTTGGGACGACGGAGCAAAGAAATGCGCTGATCGACCAAGTTTGCGCGGAGTGAGTTGTTTCCGGGAACCCCAAAAACTAAATTTTGCTGTTTTCTGTTCAGCAACGGCTCTGGCAAGCCGCCTTTGTTGCAAATGATGAAGCAACCGTTCGCCAACGACGCTGTGCTCAAAATGCATGACTTTGCGGACTCTGCGCATCGTGACAAAATGATGTTCGCCATCGAAGAACACATTCCGGCACTGCTCCGCTTACAAACACGGCGAATTAGAGCAACAGTAAGTGTTGTGTTAGCTTTTTTTGGTCCTTTTGCATTGCATCAGCAATTTCTTATGGTTCTCGATTGGATTTCAGGAATTAACTCATTTTCCCCCAGAATGGCCATTGCGATAATTCGGTTTTACAATATAAAATATTTCAAACACGCTATTTTTTTGATTATGCGATTCTTAAGGAATTTTTTCAAAAAAGTTGGATTTTTAGGGGTGCTTTTCCTTGTGTTTTTGTTAAGCAAAAATTACAAAATTTTGTAAAACAAAAGAATCCCCTCTTTGGTTTTTTTCTCTCAAAATGCCCTTACATTTTTGTGTTGATCGTTAATTTGAATGAATGTTTTTTGAGTTTCAGATCGCTTACCGCCGTTCAAGCACAGCAAAGGGGCGGCGGCACAGTCACCGACAAAAGGAAGAAGCCGAATAACGGATAATAAATCTTTGCTCATCGGTTAATTATTTGTTGGTCTTTGATCTCTTGTTTGCATTTTTTTCTCGTCAGACCATCGAATGTTTGCAAAATTTCAAAAACGTCAAATTTATGATAAAATGCATTTCTTTCTAAAAACTCGAGTGAATTTTGAATCATACAAAACAGTTGCGTCGAATAGCCTTTCGATTTCGATATTCCGAATTTTATTTTTGAGTTGATTTTGTGGCCTTTTGAACATTTGACATTTCAGTCCTCACCTTAAGTGGCTATTTCAGTCTCCGGGAAACCGGCTTAAAGGACAAGCGCGCTAAAATTTAAGTTGACATTCATTTTCAACGCCTAAAAACCCCTATAAAAATGATTTTGTCCGATTTTAAGTCTGGGAGCTCAAAGCGATGTTTTCCAAATTTGCGTTACCCCCGACCCGACCCCGAACTTTTGGACGTCCCCGATCCCCCAACTTTCCCACCCCCGAAGGGTCGGGGAGGGGGCTAGTTGAAAGCTTAATTTGGATCCGTAAAGTTTTATCGTGCCTAACACAAGATGGATCCAAACAACACATTTTATTGTTTGGAAGAGTTCAAAAAATCAATTATTGTCACTCGTATGTCAAGTTCCTTCATTTCCGCATTGCCGCGCGTCACGCTCGCACGCACACATCAATGCGAGATCTCACAGCAGAACCCATCGACGCAACGACAACATGCATCACACTGACGGCTTTGACTGCAGCGGTCTGCGCCGCATGCACGCTTCACCCGCATCAACTGCCCACCTTCAAAGTAACGCGCAATGCGCAGCTCGCCGCCGTCGTTGCTGACGGCCAGCACTGCATCAAAACAGACAATGTACGGTATAATGATTGAACAGTACAGCCGGGGGGCGTACGGATGCAAAAAAAACCCCGCTATTGTTTTAATTGAAGAAGAATTGGTCCGGATTGCTCCCTCCCCCAATTAGTGAACACGGACTGACTGACCGCTTTTGTCCTGTGCCATCAGCGCCAAACAGACAATAATGGCACAACAGCAGGAGAAGAGCAGTGATTTGGTCATCTTTTCTGAAGGAATTGGATTAAAATTGGGGGCCCGGACTTTGGGGACTGATCAAAAAGTGATCAGACCGATACATAAATCAAAATCCGGTTAGAAGCAATGAAATTGGCTACCATCAAGTCAAATGTGAGGGCAGTGAATGTGTGCCGCTGCTTAAATACCGGCGGGCGGGGGGGGGGCTGAAATTGAACGAACGTCGATCAAAGGTGGCCAAAAGAAACCGATCGGCCACCGACAACAAACGCAGTCTTTGATCGAACAAGCCCCACCAAATACCAACGCCTTAAAATGCTAACGAAAAGGGTTTTCAGGATTTTGTTCACCAAATTTAACAGTCATTTTTTGATATTTTCGTTTTACATGTGCCGACATTTGATCGCTGCCTCACAAAATACCAACGCCTCGAAAATCTTTAATCACTAGAAAAGGCAAGTGTAATGATCAAATTCAAGATCAAAAATTGATTTGTAATTTGAAAAAAAGTTTGAATTCGTGCTCGGGGTTTGATTGGTCGAAATAAAGGTCGGATTCGTTCACGCTTTTTCCAAACTTCTATTAATTTTTGTTCGTGGCGTTGGTATTTTGTGAGGCTTGTCCGATCAAAGACTGCGTTTGTTGTCGGTGGTTGGTGATCGGTTTCTTTCGGCCACCTTTGATCGACGTTTGTTCAATTGAGCCCCCCCCCCGCCCTCCGGTATTTAAGCAGCGGCACACACTCACTGCCCTCACATTTGGACTTGGTGGTAGCCAATTCCATTAAATTTCGCCCATTTTTCGTTTATGTATCAGTCCGATCACTTTTTGATCGGTCCCCAAAGTCCGGGCCCCCCAATTTTAATCCATTTATTCCTTCAGAAAAGATGACCAAATCACTGCTCTTCTCCTGCTGTTGTGCCATTATTGTCTGTTTGGCGCTGATGGCACAGGACAAAAGCGGTCAGTCAGTCCGTGTTCACTAATTGGGGGAGGGAGCAATCCGGACCAATTCTTCTTCATTTAAAACAATAACGGGGTTTACGCCCCCGGCGGTACTGTTCAATCATTATACTGTACATTGTTTGTTTTTGATGCAGTGCTGGCAATCAACAACGACGACAGCGTGCAGCAGCGCTTTGCCCGTTTCTTCGAAGGTGGGCAGTTGGTGCGGGTGAAGCGCGCATGCGGCACAGACCGCTGCAGTCAAGACCGTCAGTGTGACTTGTGTTGTGTTTGCTCCGATGGGTTCTGCTGTCCGAAGCTGGGTTGAATGTGTGCGCGCGTGCGAGCGAGCGTGCCGCGTGCCAACGCAAGTGAAGGAAATTGCCATGCGAGCGAATATGTCACGCGATAAATCGAACCCATTTTTATGTAATTTACCATCGTTTTCCTTCCTTGTAAAAAACGCTCAGATTCCTGACAATTCCTGACTGAATCCAACAACAAATAAACCCAGTTGCCGGCCCCGTAGGCGATATTCACCCAAATTTGATCGATCATTGAGAATCCCAATAAATACCGTACTCTCTGTGGAGGGCACAAAATGGTCGAGATTCTCGACCATTTTTCGAGAATTGATTGTCCGGCCAGGCAATATCGTACATTTTTCAATTTAAATTAAATTCAAGTGCCCGATGGTGCCGAGATTTTGAGCTGCCGATAAAAAGTCAAGGCCCAAAAACATAGTGCCGAAAGGGTCACAAGACAACTTTTGATCAATCCGAACGGAGAATCGGCGGGTTGTAGGCTTCCTTTTTGTTTTAAAAGTGAAAAATTATATATATTTTTTTAAATATTAGGAACTTGTAAGGAAAAAAGTTTAATAATTCAAAAAAATCTCGAAAGACAAAAAATAATTAATTATTTCAGAATTTATTTTTTTATTTTTAGATAAGGCTGGTTTAATAATTCAATTCGGCAAACAAATTCAGACGTTTTACCAACTGATGCTAGATGGGATATTTGGCCAAATGGCCTCATTTGACCCTTAGAAATAATTGGGCATTCACCGATTAATAAAATTCGGCAAAAAAAAAACGGAAAATATGGATAAAAGGGCATAGACCCGAAATCACTCAAAACCACTTTTATAGGGTTTCTTAGATGCTGAAATAGCCTAAAGTTGACTAATTTCTGCAGTGTTTGAACATTTTTCTTAACAAAATTGAGTCAAGAATTGCAAAAATTTCTCGGCGACGCCTATTGGCAAAAAAATTTCGATTTTGTTTCGATTTTCGACTTTCGACGTTTTTTTCCTTTCGATTTTCGGCAAAAGGGCATAAATGCAGGGTTGCCAACAAAAATTTTTCAAAATCAGTACATTGGAATCAAAATATCAGATTTTGGGGTCAAAAATCAGTACATTATAAAAAATGTCTCAAAATATATTAAATCTTTATTTTTGCATGAAATGTGCGTTTTTTACTATATTTCTCTTCACCAACAATTTTTCAACAATTCGGGGTTGGAAATTGCAGCTTTTTCACATGGATTTTTGCAGTTTGCCGATTTTCGGTTTTCCAAAATACTTGGATTTTGTTGTTGGTGGGTCCGACGGCGCCGACATGCGCCGTCGGGAAAATTTATTGTTAAGAACATTGTGCAACATTTCGAAACTTGCCGATTTTCGTTTTTTTTCAAAAATGCATTTTTTTTTGCGAATTCTGCTTGCGCGGTGGGGGGAGGTCGGCGGTGCCGATAGGCGCCGCCGGGAAAATTTTTACATTTTCGACTTGCTTTGTCTCGACGAGCTAAGATCGGATAAATAGGTCCTAACAAAGGGAAGGTCCTCATTGTCCACGGAGTTTCGGGATGAAATTTGGCACACTGATAGATTACCCCCCACAAAGTGATATTCATTTTTGCTATAAAGCTCTGGTGGACGAGATATAAGCCTCCAAAGTTTATGCATTTTCACTTAACGAAATAAGCTTACAAGGAAGCAAGTGGTTGTGTGGCCTGGTGGTTGTGTTCTCAATTTCATCTTTGTGTGTAAAGTTCGAATCCTCTTCCCTGCAGCATTTTATTTCTTTTTTTTCTTACAAATCGCGCGCAAAATCGAATGTTTGATCCCTTTTTGCATGACAAATTAGCAAAGATGCTGCTCATACAACCAAGTCCAGTGGGCGACCACTTCGCGCAGTTCAACCAATGCTTTGTTAAATTCTTCATCAGTGGTTGGACTGTCCAGCATTTTGAAGAGTTCAGTTCTCTCTTTCAGGAAATTATTTTTGTACGCTAACAAATTTTCTCCGATGTTTAGATTTCGTTGGTGTTCCTTAATGTAAAAAAAAATAATTGCTTTTCATCTTGCGAAAAGTATGAATTCAAAGTCATAAAATCTTTTTGGGTTTTGTTTTGCGATTTAAAATTTTTGCTATAAAACCAAATCGCAAAACGAGTCGATTTTAACATCCTTAGAATAACATCGACCGCCCTATTGAGTTTTCAACCAAATTTCGAATCCCCAATTTCAGGGTTCAAAACAGGCACAAAATAAATTCGAATTTTTCTTCCTTCATAGAATTTCGTGCCTTTTTAGGCGCATATTTTGCAGTTTCTTGCCTAAAAGTAGCAGCCCTGCAGATTGATAATTTTCAGATGTAAAAAACAAATTTCTAAGCCATTTTTGTTATTTTTACACCCATTTTTTTCATACCTATTTTTGCTTATGAACCCGCGTTTTAGTAGCTCTTTTAGCACTTTTTCACCTATTTTAGGTACCTATTTCGAGATTTTTCGAACCTAAAAATCCTAGCCCTACTTATTTGTTTGCTTTAGTGAGCGATCGGTGTCAGCTCGGCGCCGACAACTCAGCACCGACACGTTTCAAACATTAATCTTAAATCAAATAATCTTTGTACCATTCGGAAGCTCTTTATTCGTTAAGCCTTCGTCTCGCGCGCCAAATTATGACTTTCTAAGATTAAGTCAAATGGCTAGCTCTTTACTATTAAAGTCTACAAACATAATGCTTCCGAATGGTACCAAAATTGTTTGATCAAACTTGACGGCGCTGAGTTGACCCAACCCAATAAAGTACCTCATCACTGATTTCATTGGCCTCACGGTTGGGTCTTGTCTTTATCAAAAGGTTTTGCAGAATCCACAATTGGAGTATATAATTGACGCGTCGAAACTTTGCCAAAATGTTTTCCTTCAAATGTTTAACACCCAAACGAAGCATGCCAGTCCGTAGGACGTCGCGTTGTATTGAGCAAATAATATCTTCCTAAAAAAATGTGTTCATCGTGGAATACGGGCGGGAACGCGGGATCCCGGCGGGGAAATTACGGGGATTCGTGCGGGATTTCCGTCCAATCAAATTTCCGTTCCCGCTATTTATAGCCAAATTTTGCAATTTAGATCAATTTTCTTAACACAAGATTCATTAAATCTCCAAAAAATGTTTCCGGTTTTAATTTTCGATCAAATGTTCGTATTTGGGTCAAAAGTTTAGAATTGGTTGAAACGGGGTTAGTGTTGTTTCCCCGAAAAACTCTTAAAAACATTCGGGGTGGGACTGTCGGGCAGGGCTGCCAACTCCTTGCGACAAAATATGGCATCCGGCTTTAAAAATATGGCATTTTTATGGCATCGAGGGGTCAAAAATATGGCATTTTTACGGCAGTTTTCTTAAGAATTTTCAAAAATGCTAATTNGATAGGCGCTACCGAAAAATTTGAATTTTTGACTCTTATTTATTAAAAGATTTGCAACCAAAAAACTTCAAATTATACTAAGCAAAGAGCACTATTTTCGGAAAATCCTTCATTTTTCTATTAAAAAATGAGAAATCTTCACAAAGTTCTAAATATGGCAAAATTATGGCAAGTGTGGAAATATGGCAAATTTCCAAAATTATGGTTTTGCCATAAAAATAGGGCATTTTGGCACCCCTGCTGTCGGGGTCAGGGTTTTAAAAATCTTCTCAAAAATATTAAAAGTCAATTTTTTTGTTTGTCTGTCAACGCTTACAAATATTTAATTTAACCACGCTTAAAATCCGTCGCAAAGTCTTCAGGATCGATGATTCCATCTTTAGGGGTGTAGGTTATCCCCGACTCCGAGTCGGGGATGGTGTGTTTATTCAGTAAAAGTAAAAAACTGAAACTTTTTTGTTCGAGATTAAGACGCCATCTGATCATATTTGTATCAGATATTTTTATAAAATATTGAAAACATTTTCTGTCTGCTGAATATGTTTATTTGAAATTTTCCCACCTTCACAAAATTCTTTTGCATTTTGCTTTTGCTAAATCCAAAATCCATTGACTTTGTTGACGTAGAACGTTGTAAGGAGGTTAGCCGCTTTAAAGTGCCCTTGGGGGATCCAAAACCCGTCGACTTTGTTGACATAAAACGTTTTAAGGAGTTTGGCCGCATTTTTGGACTGATCGCCTCCTCCACGGCAACCCATCCAGTCAATGCATGCAATTTATGGCATGCCTAAATATTTTTAATTTAAATTTTATTTATTTTTGCTTTTAATTGTTGTAAAATAAATAAGAAAAGTCAAAAAAAATTAATTCCTACACGCGCGCCATGTCTACATTCAAATACCTAAAACAATTTGTGATAGAAAGACAGCTTTTTTTTTGTATTCAAAAATGTTTACTTTTTAGCTCTAATAAACTCATAAAAATTATAACAGTCCACTGCTGAAGAATCATAATTATAAATTAATGTTTTCTGCACTAAAATAATCTGCTGGTCGTGTGATCGGACCCAATGTTTCGGACAACGCCGGTGCTACAGTGATGCAACTCAACTACGGTAAAATATGGCAACCGGCTCCAAAAATATGGCATTTGGCATTTTTATGGCACTTTTCTTAAGTTTTTCAAAAAAACAATTCATTTTTTGAGAATTTTGCTTCACTTCCGGGGGCGGGGGTCAAATTTTGAATTTTTTGACTCGATTTGTTAAAAGATTTGCAACCAAAAACTTCAAATTATACGAAGCAAAGAGCACTATTTTCGGAAAATCCTTCATTTTTTCCGTAAAAAATGAGAATTTTTCACAAACCTCTAAAATATGGCAAAATTATGGCAAGAGTGGAAATATGGCAAATTTCCAAAATTATGGCATTTGCCATCAAATGAGGGCAATTTGGCATCCCTGCGGTGCTAGGTCGTTTCGTAAATCTGCCACATATATTTTATGAAGTAGTTTTAGACATCATAACTTTATTCACACCGCCCTAAATCTGTTAAACCTTATACCATTGGAAAGCTCTAAATGAGTAAAAAAAACATTACAGCAAAGTCCAAGTGTTTTGATAAGTTTCAAAAAGAGTTATAATGTAAACTTGYCAAAATTGTGCTTTTTCGTGGTTTTTTGATCATAACTTTTTAAAACTTTGATTTACTGYTTAGTCTAGTTTAACAAATAGTTTTTACTCATTTAGAGTTTTCCAATGATATAAGCTTTAACTGATTTAGTGCAATGTGAATAAAGTTATGATGTCTAAAATTACTTCATAAAATATATTTGGCGGATTTACGAAACGACCCAACACGGACAACGCCAACCCAGATCATAACAATAGAGTGATGATTTGAGCAGCTCATACCCAAAATTTACGAATATTCAACAAAGAAAATGACTCTGTTTTTCAACTGATCAAAAATAAAGTCTTTAAAACTTSATCCACGYAAACATTGATTAAATAAAATATACCTTCATTCTCAATTYATAATCATTGTAATGTTTTCTGGTGGTTGGGTCCCAACTTGGTAAAAGTTCTTCGCATGCATTTTCATTGGGTTTATACTTCAAAAACTCATCAATGAGTTCGGCCTTTTTAGATTGGTTTTTCTCGTTATTTTTGCTTTTAAAACTCAAAAATGATAAAAGCTGCTTCAGGCCATTTGGTCGCTTTTGAATCTGTTTCAAATCTCTACAAAGTGATTTCTGAATGTGTTGGGCATTTGTTCTCATTCTTTTGCTGTCTTCAAAAGATTTGATTGTGTCCTCCAATGTTGGTGGCCGACTGTTCTTAGAAGACAACAGCGGCTGGAAATTAAATTTTATATTAATTAACATGGACAATCAAAAAAATTTTTTCATTAAAAGCTTGGGACATTTGGTGGCTAAAATGGAGTTTATGTGTAAGTCGGCAGGAATTTGCAAAAAATTTTGTGCGTGCGGAAACCACTTTGAAGAAAGTTATGGCTCCTGAAAGTTGCAAAACCATAGGGGGAACTACTTGAAAGTGTTTTTTCCTTAATTTTCAAAAATTTCAACGGTTCAAAAACCGCTTTAAATGCTCAAATTAAAAAAGTTATATTGTAAAGTTGCCAAAAATCGGGTTTTTTCGTGGTTTTCTGATCATAACTTTTTTAAACTTCGATTTACAGCTTAGTTTAGTTTTACAAATAGTTTCTATTCATTTAGAGCTTTCCAATGGTATACGGTTTAACTGATTTAGTGCGGGGTGTATAAAGTTATGATGTGTAAAACTACTTTATAAAAATATATGTGGCGGATTTACGAAACGCCCTGGCGGATTTACGAAACGCCCATAGTGGCGGAATTTACGAAACGACCCAGCATGGATGAGGGGAGTCGATTGGTGTTATGATTTGTCGAATTTCGAGCGACTTACGTAAACTGCATTTTACCCATTTTTTGTCCAAATTGAGAAAAAGTGCAAAAATGGTAGTGACAAAAATAAAAAATGGGAAAGAGCCCAAAAAGGAGCAATTCTAAAAGGAAAAAACGACAAATGTAAAAAAAAGGACAAAATAAAAATGAAAAGCGCTGAATGCGAAAGGCAACGGGAAAAAGTGACAAATGGTGAAAAATGTTGTGCCGAAAAGAAAAAGTTGTAAATGAGAAAAAGTACTAAAATGGGAAAAGTAACAAATGGTAAAAAGTGAAAAATGGACGGGAAAAGTGAAAGTGGCAAAAGGGAAAAATGCAAAAAGAAGGCAAAGTGCCAACAGGCTATTGCCAAACGGGGCTAATGCCAAACGGGGCTAATGCCAAACGGGGCTAATGCCAAACGGGGCTAATGCCAAACGGGGCTAATGCCAAATGGGAAAATGCCAAACGGGGCTAATGCCAAATGTGATAAAGGAAGTTCATAACCGTGTCCATGCCTGCTTTTAAGCGGTTGGTGTGCCGTAAGCGTACCTCCTAAGTCGCTAGTATAGTATAAAACTTGCCTTCCATTCAAGATAATTTTTGTCGTTCATTTCAACGGGTTGTCCCAAAAACAGTGGCCCACTACGAGTTCGGCACGACTTTGATCTAATGATTAATGGTCTAGGCTTTATTGATCGTCGTCCTTCATCCGAAGAGCTTTGATCGCTATCGAAATGCGGGTCATCAAATGGTGAAACGCTGATGGACTGCACCAATAGAATGATGAGGAAGACGAAAACTGAAATAATTATTATTAAAATGAATTTAAAAAATATATTTTTAAATTTACATGCAACATTTTGGTGATGCGTAGTCACAAAAGGCGGCAATAAATGCATTAGGTACTTTCTGAGAAAATATAATTAATTTAGCCGAATTTTTTTAATTTTTTCATAAAATTATGATAAAGCAAATGTTGAATATAATATGTATAATATGTTAAACTTAAATTATAATCGTAAAGCAGCAAGGAAATCTATAAGAAAAATTTATGAAAAGAATATTTCCAATCCAAATTTTTTATGCGTCAAAAATGTGATGGCATAATCGAATTAAAATAAAACGTGGAGGTAAAACGTGGAGAAAATTTCATTTTTGTGAAAAAATCAATTACTTAATGAATAATTTTTTATTCAACAAACTGACGACGGAAGAAAATTTTTGTGACAGAAATTTTACTATAATTTATAGTCTAATTTTTTTTACACATTGTGCCATGGAATTTTAACAAAAAAAAGTTTCCATTATTTTAGTAAGACTAAAATTCAATTCTCGATGGCGTTGACACCGGCTTTGTTTTGACAAGTTATGCACGAATCGAAGAGATAAAGCTTCTGGAAAATCGGGACAGAAAATTGTTAATTTTTTTCGTAATTAAAATGATATATCAAAATTGCTGAAATTTAATTTTAAATTTTAGGCGTGGTTCTGTTAGTGTTCGGCACGGTACGGTATAACCGCGGTTATTTTCGGTTTTATCGATTCAGTATACCGACCGAGAAAAATATTGGGATTTCGGTATTTTTCGGTAACGGTAATTTACCGAATTTTACCGTTACCGAATACCGAAAAAGCCCATTTACCGAACACTAGTTCTGATCATTTTGAAAAAATCTGAATTATTTCTGGAAAATTGGGTAACGTTTTCGGTGATTTAGTTTCCGACGGCATTCATTTTTCTACTCTTGGCACTGGAGGGCCCGGTTTTTGGTTTCGGTTCGGTTAACCGACCGTGCACCACCCTAATTTTGAATTTGTATCCAAAACGGATGTAACCGAATTCCGATTTCCGGACATTTTTGGGTCCGGAGTTCCGGACATTTTGACAAAAAAACAACTGATTTCCAATTTCAATTGAAATTTGTGATAAATTTATTTTCCAAAAATTAGAATGCGACTTCTCCATCACCGAATCACAGCCCGAYTTTTCGTACAAAACAGTCAAGTCAAAATGGATATTGCAAAAAAAAACGGTGTGGGAAATGATCACTGATTTATAAAATGACGACTTGATCAGGGGACTTTTCTGAAAGTTGCCACACTTTTTGCCATACACGGCCACAATTTTGCAACATTTGTGAACTTTATGAAAATTTTGAGCAAAAAAGTGGATTTGCCGAAAATGATGCGCCTTGACTCGTACAATTTGAAGTTAAAATCTTTTAAAAAATTACTGACGGCGCCTCGGCACGGCCTGTGACCCCTCCCCTCCCATAACTGGTGCAAGAAGACTTTGGGTCACCCTGCTGTAATGAGGTCATTCCCTCCCCCCTTTTACCTCCTCCCCCTGCTGTCCATTCACTTCTGTTTTCTCTACCAAAAATGCCATCGCCCCATGCCAAAATATTATCGATCGCCTTTAGCATTTATTTGTTGCTTCTTCTGTTTCGATTAGAACCGGCATCGGGATTGATAACATTTAAAAACCCCGGGATTTTATAAGGGGGAAAATTAATCAAATCCCGGTAACTTTCAGTCTAGGTACATATCTCATTCAAAAGGGTTATTAAATATTCATTTTTTAACTTGTCATTTTAGAAACTGTATTTAGAATTAGTAGTAAATAAACAAAAATGCCAGTTTCTACCGATTCAACCAATGGAAGGGAGATAACAACAGCTGATCACGGTGAGAAAACCGATTATTTAATATGTATTATTATCCTTTTATTACATAATTGGCAATATTTACAGAAGATTTGTGGCCAGCTTTGACTAATTTGGACCCTCCCAAAGAATTGCGTCTTTTGCGTGCCAGAATTGGCCAATTGGAACGCCAACAAACGATCAATTCGCCAACCTGTTCAAGTGCCAAGCGCCGAAGAATTGAAGGAGAAGTTGAAAACACAAAAGAATTACTCGGCAAACAGCTTGAACAAATGGAGGAATGGAAAAGAGTTGCGAAACTCGAACTTGAAAATGTGAGCATATTTTCTAACAAAAACAGTCATTATTCTTGCCATTTGTTCAGAAGGCACTCCGCGCCGAGTTGGAACAACAAAAACTGTTAAATGCTCACAATGCTCTGCAGACGAAGATGGAGGAGTATCAGAACAAACAGCAACAGACCATCGACGAGTTGACTGAAAAACTAACGGGTAAACTTTTTAAATTTAGAAAAAAATCCATTTTAACGT
>MEIZ01000081.1:5805-24134 GCA_001723225.1 Globodera ellingtonae | reverse complement strand
GGGGGTACAATTAGAGGGTGGCGTTTCAAATGACGGGAGGGTTATTTATTAATAGGGTTGTTATTTAAATGCCATTAGGCAAAAAGCCACTTTTTTGCGCATAAGCCTTGAAAAAGAAGCCCAAAAAAGCATTTTTCATTGATTTGGAACGACTTTTTTAATGCATATAAAGACCTATTTTGGCACTTTTTTGACAGCGAATAGGGATGTTCGAGACTTGAAGTTTACCGAGAATCGAGACCGATTCGGAAAATTAAAAAATTTTTACAATTTTTATTGTGAGTTAGCCGACAGGCGCCGCCGGGGGGAAAAAGAATTTTTCAAAAATTGTTGAATTTTATGAGGGTACTTTTGTGTTTTTATTGTAAGTTTTTAGAATTCTACTTCACTTCTGCTGCTGGTGGGAAATCGCTTTTTTCAATTTCCAAAAAATTTTCATTTTTTTTTTTTGCTAAAAAATCCTTGATTTCAAATTTGGGGAGAAAGTTCCTAAATAGGTACTAAAAGCAGGAAAATGGAGAAATATGGATTTATTTCAAAAAACCCCAAATAGGGATTTATTTATAGCGCTCTAATACAAATTTCGAAATCAATGCTGACGCGTTGTCTTACGATATTTTCTAATTTTTCAGACTGCTTGACGACGCAAACGACGGTCCGAGTGAGCCCAAAAAGCGAATGAACTCTGAGGACGAATAGACAATTCAAATTTAGAAATTGGACTTAAATATTGTTGCTTTTTTTCTTTGCTAAATGAATTGGTGGTATTAAATACATAGCAGTGTTTTGCTCTAAAAATTTTTTAAAAATTTCAATTTTTTAAAGGCATTTAAGATTTTTTTTATTTTGCTACAGCGAATTCACGTCAACTTATCCGGTATAGGTATCCGCACCTTTTTTGAGGTCATGTAAATAATTGAGAAAAACCCTATAGGGGAATCTTTTTGTTTTGTAATTTAAAAAAATCAAGACCAATTTTTTAACATTGCCATCAAAATTTCAAAAAAGCTCTTCCAACCTTTTTTCAAAAATATACCGTATTTTTAAAATTTTAGTTTGCAAATCTGTTAGCAAATTCAAAATTTTCTCGGCGGCGCCTTTCGGCACCGCCGACCCCCCCCCCCCCCAGGAAGTAAAGTCCCGATCCCCGACATGGCCAACCCCGACCTTCCCGACATATCATTTTCCCGCCCCGAGGGGTCGGGGAGCACTCTATTTTGAACCTAAATTAAAATATTTTCATAAAAGTCTCGTGTTTTTTTGGGGGTCAATTCTCGGTAAATTTAGGCCGCGAGAATCACTAGCAAGTAACACTTTGTCCAATGATCATCGATTAAAATACTTAGCCTCTATTGTTTGTTCAGCGCACGCGGTGAAGGAGGAGCCGGCAGTTAAAATGTGCCTTGATTTCAAAAAGTTTCTTTTTGTCTCCATAGCAAAACCCACGCACACGTCGAGCAGCAACAACAACAGAATATCTGCTGAAAATATCTTTTTCTGAATGATCCTTATACAGCAAAAATGTAAAAGACACATCTCTCTGATCAGACCTCTTTTTGATTCGAAACAATCATTAAATCTACGATCAAAATGTCTGGTCAAGATTAAATATATAATTTTTTTTTAAATTTATCTCATCATCTTTTGATCCGTTATATCCGACAGATTTTTCTCAAATTTTTACCATCACTAGAAAACAAAATAATGCATGCGTTAATAAAGCCGTTTTTTAATTGATAGGTACATATGTTTATTTTCGAGTTATATTCAAAAACGATTAAATTCTTTAAACCAAATTTTTTCAAAATTGTCCAAGCTCTACTAAATTTTGGTAAGGGTAAGAAGGGAGAACTAAAGGCACGTTTGCAAAATTTGGTCACGAACTGTAATCGTTAGCCTGTGTTACAAGCTTTCGAAAATCGTAAGGTAATTCAATGCGGGGGATACAGTGTCTAACCATATGCTGTCTGCCACTCGGTTTTTTCGGCATCATGTGTTTCCGACAGTAGGTAATTGATTTCGACAGTGCCACTGTTGAAAATTTTGTAATTTTCCAAGAAGTCTAAAATTCGTATTTTTAGGCATTTCGACCCACGTAATACTATAAAATACCTAAAAAAGTAAAAAATTCGAACAATTCAAAAAATCTGTAATTTTCGAGGCAAGTCTAAAAATGCACTTTTTTTAGCAAAACGGATAACGTACAGGTCTAAAAAGCATTTACAAGTTGAAAATTCGAAATGTCTAACAAGTTCGAAACATTTATTTGGAATTCACTGTCGAAATCAACTACTGTCGGAACCACCTGATGTGGTTTTTTCCTTGTTCAAACAATGAATATCAGCGAGTTTGTCTGTTTTATGTGTTTATCTCTAACTACAGGCAATGTCCGACATTTGGCATAGGTGAAATAAAGGACAAATATTTTAAAAAACATATTGGACGCTTGACTAAATTTATCTAATCAATAAAAATTAATTTTAATAAACAATTACCTAAATTTGTTTAACTTAAATGTTTTTTAACAATTCTTTCTTACACTCTTTTCGTCACTTTGCTCTTCTTCTCTACGTTCTCTCGCCCTCTTTTTTCTCCTCCATTTTCTTCTTTTCCTCCGTCTTCTTTTTTTCTTTCTTTTTGTTTTCCACTCCTTCATTCATTAACCCTTCCATCTTCATATTTTACTCCCAGTGACCCCTTAATTCCCGCTGTTTGTCAAATATTCATATGTCCATATTATTCATCTTGTTCATCATCATTCGTTTTCGTCTACCACTGACCGATGCAAATCGATCAATAATGGTGGACGACCGAACGCCCAACTCGTTACTTTTTTAAAGCTTGCTTTACATAGCTTCTTTCAAAGTTAACCAAATCAAACATTTTTTCGATATCATTCGAAAGCGTGCAATGGCTAGAGAAGCTTTCAAAAGCAAAAGCTAAGCTTTTGGCCAAATCTCAAAAAAGTTATGGGCATAAAACGCTTTGTTGGCTACAACTTTTTTGAGAATTAACCAATCGCTTTCATTGACAGCTTCTACTAATTGTAAGCTTTCGAATGATATTGAAAGTTAGATTTTAAGAAGTATAACGAAACCACCTCTTTCTGTTTATTTCAACAGTTTTTAGCTCATTGGAATCATAAAAATCATTTTTGAATTTTGCAACAACAAAAAGAATGTCTGACAATCCGAAGGAAGCGCAGAAACGATTGAAAGAAATGTGAGTTTTTTAAAATACAATAGGTCGAAATTTTTCGTCTTACAAAAATTGACAATTTTTCAGAGATTGGAAGAGTAAAAATTTTGCTCAAATTTAACAAAACGGGGGACTGCTAATTTACGGGATCTAAACCAGGGGTGCCAACAAAAATTTTGCGAAATAAGGACAGTAAAGTCAAAAATAAGATTTTGCTGGCAAAAATAAGGACTACCAAATGTTCAAAAATGCAATAAATTTTTATTTTTTGCATGAAATGAGTTTTTAACCATATTTCTAGACATCAAAATTTTTTCTCAACTATTCAGGGTTTAAATTGCAGCTTTTCCCATGGATTTTCGGAAATTTTGCCGATTTTCAAAAATGCAATTTTTTTTGTTGCAAAGCGCCGCCGGGTTTTTTGAAGATTAAACAATATTTGTTAAGAATTGGTCCAAAAATTACGCCAAACCTTTACAATTCAACTAGTAAAAACTTTCCCGAAACCCGAAATAAGGACGGAGGCGTCAAATCAGGACAAATCTTAAAAGGACATTTTTAATTTATAAGATTGGGACCCTCCAAATAAGGACAAATCTTATAAATAAGAACAGTTGGCACCCCTGATCTAAACATCTCCTTTCCTGAGCCATTTCATAAACAAAATTTCAGTTTTGTTTGTGACGACGTTTTGTTCGAAGTGTTCGCATTTTGTGGACATTTTGTGCTCGGACTGAAAGTGGCGCTGATCAGTGATCGATTCGATCTTTTGGTGGACGCCCATTTCAAATCGAAGGAATGGTCGTTGGGTCAATTGGCAATTTGGCGCGCARYYRAMGGRAATGGCGCTGAAATTGTCAAAATTGTTGGCAATGGCAAAGTCGACCGCCGTCTGTCAATTCCGCAAAAATCACTTCCGGACAAAGTGATCGGATTCAAACGACTGACCATAAGGTCTTCTTTCTTGAGTCCCGGAAAAAGCGGTCACCGGGAAATTGGTCACCAGGATATTTCGAGTTTTTCGTTCTAACTTTTTCAAACAACTCTAAAAGCTTATCTTTCTTTTGCTTTGTTACTCAGCTCAAAGAGATCTTTTGATTGATACTAATTGCAACTAATTAGGCTTAGTATAAACCAATGTTTTTCCGGTGACCGATTTTCCGTTCACCTTCTTTCCCAGCATTTTAAATTTAAATTGTATTTTTCATAAGCTTTTAGTTACATCGACCGAAGTGTCATCGAATTTATTCAAAGCATTCGCCGACTTTTCGACTCCAAAGGCATCAATCTTTCAATTGGAACATCCGAAAGCCAAAAGCGCAGTTGGCAAATCATTTTGGACCAGATTTGGCCATTGATCAATGACCAGATTTGGGGATTTGATTTGTATTCCTCTACTTTTATCCGTTTGCGCCGATTCTCTCCGACCGTTCTCAGCAATTGTGCAAAGCTTCGAATGATCACATCTTTTTGGCTTTTTCCCGAGTTCCCGGCCGATGACAGTGCCGGCACTTCTTCTGCTCAAGCTTTGGCCAAATGGTTGCACATGCCCCACGGGGATGGACTTTCGCCGAAGGTGTTGAAATGCCGTTTTTGTTCGACAAGAATGGAAGGACTCATACAGGTGACTTTTAACTTTTACTGTAATTCTCCGATTTTAATTAATTTAATTTATTCCTTTTAAGGAATTTGCCAATTCGACCGACGCGTTCAATTTCGTCATTTGTTTTAATCATTGGACTTCTGTTGACATTGTGCCATTTAAACTGAAGAAGAATTTGACGGGGGAGCGATTGGAGTTGCGACGCTTTAACCAAGACTTTTGGCTGTTGGTCCGTTGCCCGGTTGAGCGCGACGAAAAGAAATGGGCCGAGTGGGAAAAGGAGGCGGTTGAGTGGGAATGGGGCCGTCAGTGGAATCGCATCCACATTAACTTCCACGATAGAGACATCGGCGACCGGTGAGGATGGATTTCAACCCCCCGGGGGTTACAATTAGAGATGTGGGGTGGGGGTCTAGAGACATCGGCGACCGGTGAGGATGGATTTCAACCCCCGGGGGGTTACAATTAGAGATGTGGGGGGGGGGGTCGAATGGCCGGCTAATAGGGATGTCATTTTAAGAAAGCAAACAAATTATTTATGTCTTCTTTGTGCCTTATTTCGGCACTTTTTCAAAAATTTCTTAAGATTTTCGCGAATTTTTAGAATGCAACGCAAACGACGGTTCGAGTGAGCCCAAAATGGCAAAGAACTGAGGACGAATGGAATTTGAATGGAAATTTTTGAAAAATGTCCAATTTGAACAATTTTGTTAAAGCATGTAAATCGGAATATATTTCCCCGTAGCACCGACAGGCCTTTGATGATATTTTAGGGTTTTTTTTTGTTAACGGTCCAGCCTCATCCAGAGATGGGTGGATAGTACTGGGCATCCGGATGCCCGGGGATATATTTGTATCCCCGGGCATCCCGGCCTTGCCCATACCAAAAGTTGAATAGCCGGAATGTTAAAGAAACAAAAATTTCGAAGCAATTAGCGATTTGGGTTCCCTCCATGCTAACGATCTTTGGGAATTTCTTTCTTATATTACGAATTTTTATCGGTTTAGGCAAAAAAAGTAAACAAAAAATTGGGCACCGTAAAATTAATCGACAAAATGCTCGGAGTCGTCTCCTTTTATGATATGAATCTTAGAATTACTTCCCCAATCTTATATTAAAAATGGTTCCGAGCAGATCGATTTGAAAAAAAGTGATCAGCCCAATGGGCACTTTTTGGGGATTTTGAAGGGCCACACATTGGCTCAAAATGAGAGCTTAAGGGGCTGGATTTTTGATCAGTTTTTGAATAGTTCTTTTGCTGATTCACCGCCCCCATCCATTCTAGCGTTAATGCAATAAAATCAAAAACAATTTCCATAAATGTGAAATTGTTGGCATCGACGAATTTGTCACGGGGGACAAACCGCGAGACGATTAAAACGGCGCCGACACTGATGACTCATTTCTGATGGCTTTCAGCAATTGCCATTTCATTCCATTCGACTTCAATTTGATCAAAATTTTATCTCCCAAACCCCTAAAGTCTAATTTGATCAAAATTTTATTTCCCAACCTCTAAAGTCTTCAATTTTCAAAATTTTATCTCCCAAACCCCTAAAGTAGAGTTGGACGGGACCGGGACTTTTGGGAAAAACCGGGACCGGCACTAAATTTGGTCCCGGTCGAAAAAAACCGGGACTACTGGACAAAAACCAGGAAAAAAATGCTTGGTAAAACACCGGGACCATTATAAGGGGATTTTAAAGGAATTTTGAAAAACCGGGACTAAAATTTCAGTACCAAAATGGAAAAAATTGACCATTTCAGTACTGGTCCCGGTCCCGTCCAACCCTACCCTAAAGACCGTAATACAAAATGAATTTACGTTTATTATTTCTTCTTTTAATCGCTTTGAAAGCATTTGGCGTCCACGGAGGGTATTTTACCGTTTATTTTTGATTTAAATTCTTTTTTTAACATTTATCGTTGCTTTAGACAACCTTCTGGCAAATGGAATAAGTGCGAATTGAAGGGAAACGGAATGATTGCTCTTCAAGATAAAAGCAAAATGTATTATAAAAATCTGTTTAATAAGGGCTAAAATCGGGTAAAGACAATGTCCAAGTACAGACATGCTGATTTCCAATTACATAACCGGCCAATTTTACGAAATCCAAGTACACTCAAAAAAAGGGTCAAATTTTGGGGTTTACCCGACGAGACCGGAGCCGATAATTTTGAATTTTTGACTCGTTTGTTACCATCATTCTTGAAGCTTTTTAGTAAATGGGAAGGGTTCCGCCGGAAAAATTTTTTGGAAATTTTAATGAATCTTGTTAAAGAAGAAATTGAACAAAAATATGTTGGAAAATAGCAAATAGAAATAATCAAAAAATCCAATATTCTGAGAGGGCGAATTTTTGATAAAATGGCCATTTTTATTGAAATTTTGAATATGTCCAATGCCAAATCGTGGGGTACTTTCTTGGAAATAAGTACAGTTTTAAATTAGTAAGTACGAGGATCTATTTCCAAGTACTGTACTTGCATCCAAGTACGAATCACAGTTCTCTGGTTTAATATTTTAAATTTTAAAATAATAAATCATAGCTTCCCACCTAAAAATAGTCATCTCATCTGTTATGAGAGTAAATTGGGCGCCAAATTTGGAAGTTCAAAGCTCGGACGGCGATTCAATGTAAAGAAAGGGAACGATTGGATTGCCAATAAATGTCCACGGCATGACGGATTTAAAAGTTGGCACGCTCTTCGGGTGACCGAAGAAAGTGATGGCAAAATAAAATTGGAATCTTCCTTCAGGCAAGCAAAAAAAAAATTCAAAAATATTTCATTTTTGTTTTGGTTTAGCAACGAATTGAACGGCGAATATTTTAACATCACCGAAGACCCAAAGCGATTGAATTTGACCAAAGGTTTGTTTAAAACAAATTGTTATTAACTAAAATTATTTTTTATTTTATTTAGCTACYGCAACTTTTGGCCATTTTGGAGAAGAATATGGGAGAGGACAATCTTTGGGTGCTTTTATGGACGACTTCAGCATGGCGTCTGGCATAATCGCAATGGAAATCGTTTCGTTCAGCAAGGAAAATTGCACAAAACGGTGTTTTCAAAGGTTGATAAAGCGCTTTTTTCAATAATTTATTTGAATTCTTTCATTAATTTGTTATTTGAAACAGCATCCAACGAGTTTTAGAGTGTTTCCCATTTGGATCGAATCCAAATATTCCAGAGTTTACTCATTCAAAAAAAATTAATAATAAGGCTGTGGTTGAAATTAAAAAATAAATAAAACTTTTTTAGATTTTATTAATTTTTAACAAACTTTGAGTAACCAAAGACACTGATTTGGTTTAAAGCTAACAACTTTAAATCTGTTTTTCACAATAAAATTAAAAATTGTTTTAGCGATGGAAATAATGGCCCACGGTTCAACACCTGTCTCTTATACACATCTAGATGTGTATAAGAGACAGGTTTAAAGCTAACAACTTTAAATCTGTTTTTCACAATAAAATTAAAAATTGTTTTAGCGATGGAAATAATGGCCCACGGTTCAACACGAAGGTTCGAATGTTTTAAAAATTAATTTGCACTTTTTGTTGTTTGAATTTTGTTTGGAATATTGAGACTATCTCCCCCACCCCCCACCCCCCCCGGCATTCCGAAATTTACCGTAACATATACGCCAATTAATCTGTTGAACTAAAATTTATTGTTCATATTATTAATATTTTTAGCATTTCGAAATTGGATTCAAAAACATTTTGCAAAAATGTTGGATGGAATTTGCCAATCCATGTCCGAATCAGACGGAGTTGATAATGCTAACGATGTCACGAAGGCACGGCTTTGAGAACCGGAAGGGCATTCGGCAAACGTGGATGAACGACTCGGTGAATTTGTGGTGCAATTTTAATGAAAAAATTACCAAATTTTTTTTAAATTTTTGTGCAGGTCCCAGGCGAAGTAATTCGCTTTTTGATCGCCGATGTAAGGGACGGGGAAGCGGTCGATGTTCAGCAGAAGTTGGAGGAGGAGCAAGCGGAACATGGCGATTTGGTGTTTCTGCATGGCTTCGTCGACATTTACGCACACATTCATTTAAAAGTATTAAAGGACATCGAATTTAGTTCCCGGATTTTTATGTTTTTAAGAATAGGACCCAAAAATAACTTTTTCGTGTTGGTTTGATTTTTTGAACACGTTTAAAATGGCATATTTAAGGATTTTTTGGATGGGGGGGGGGTGTTGAGCATATTTGACCATAAAGAATAGATTTCTGGCTGTTTTCGAAAACTAATTAATCTAAGAAAAAGATTTAACACTAAAAAAATGCCATTTTCGGTACATATTTGTTGCATTTCTTCGGTATATTTTGGCTATTTTTGGAGCATATATATGTGCATATTTGGCCATTTTTGGAGCATATAAATCCGGGCCTTAGCGATAATCAAAAATTTTACAAAATTAATTAAATTATATATATAATTCAGTGGTACGGCGCCTTAGAATGGCAACAATCGTTTTGTGCCAACGCCAAATGGGTAATGAAAGTGGACGACGACGCGCTGGTGCATTTGCGACGTTTGGCGCATTGGACGGAGAAAAAATTCCGACAAATTGTCGTCCAAAATCCGCTGGTTTATTTTGGAAACATTTTCCATTTTTCGCGTCCACATCGGAATCCAAAAAGCAAATGGTCAAAAGAATATTAATAATATTATATATTATTAAATTAAAATCACCAATTCCGAGGTCCAACCAAAAAATTTCCACAGACCCTTTTTGGGTTACAATCTCTAAAAGTATTTACCGTATTCACTCTTTTAATCCCCCACTCTCCAATAATGCCCCACTCTCTGAGCAGGTTGGAAATTAATTCCCCATGGGGGATTAAAAGAGTGCATACGGTAACTGGTATTCAGTTTGTCTGAAAATATGTTATTTGATGAACTGATTATCGTTAATAGAGTAAAGAATAGGCAAAATGTTAGCCCCGGGTGGGACTCGAACCCACGTCCTTCACCCAATCCGTGGGCAGCTCTTCCATCTGAGCTACCGGGGCGTCCCACTTGCCTTCTTCTTTATGGATGATCTTTTGCCCCCGCCATAGGCGTTTTAACCGTTCGCTTCCAACCAGCGGAACACACAAATCCTTACAATAGAAAATATAAATTGAGAATAAGCCTTTTTTGAAATCTGATGAAATTTTTAATAAAGTGGACAAAGGGAAACACTTTTTGATATATGTATGAGTTTTGATACATTTTCATAAACACTTTAAGGTACGTCTCGAAGGATGTGTACCCCAAGGACATGTACCCCGACTTCATGCAGGGCACCGTTTATTTGACCACTCCGGCTACAATTAATGCCATTTTGTTGCATACCCGGCAAACGGACGGCTTTTATTTGGACGATGTGCTTTACACCGGAATTCTGGCCGAATTGGCCAATGTGACTTTGTCGGACCAGAAAAAGCACTTTATGTGGCATTTCGATGTATGGCAAATAAATTTTATGATTTTGAACATTTAAAAAAAACATTTTTTACACAGTTTGACGAGAAGAATGGCCAATGTGAAGACGGCGTGCCGACTCCATTTTCGATTTGGGGGGCAGAGAATTTGAGTGTTTTTGAGCATCAATACGGCAGAATGAAGTCGATAGAGTGCAAGAAGAATCAGCACTAATCGGCGTGGTGATTGATTACCCTGGACGGACAGAAGAATGGTTCAAAAAAATCAAAAATTTTATTCTGTCTTAATTTTGAAGCTCGTTTATAATGCTTCTTTCACTCATTTAATTAAATTGTCTGGTAGTTGAGTTGTCCATAAACGAGTTGTTTTAGACAAGAACGGCATTATTTGCAGTTGAATTTTTTTAATGCAATTAAATCCCGATTTAAATTGGTATTTATTTATGATGGGACGCGTAAACGGGCCGATTCTTTCARGTTATTCCGGGTCCACCATATTATTTATAATCGGTCGAATCCTAAAGCTCCTTCGACGACGACCAACTGATTTACACCTCGAAAGTGCGTCCTTATTACGTGTAGCGGCGGCTGATGTGCTTAATGTCATGACGATGGTCGACGGATGGCGCCGAACAGAAACAAGAGGGCGGCACAACACCAAAAACGATAGCTTGGATGTTTACTTATTCCGCCTTCATAACTAGGGCCACGATTTATATGGAAATCCATATTTTTTTGCGCACTCGGAACAATGTATAAATGCCATAAATAGTGTTTTTAGCTTTGGTTGGAGCTTCTAGAGCCCATTTTATAATCCATATTTTCCATATTTCGCGATTTTATCCATATTCCATATTTTTTCCATATTTCGCCCTTTTTTCAAAAATTCCTTAACAAAAATGCAATAAAAACGAAAATACACCCCTAAGGATCGACTTTTTCAAATTTCAAAAAATGCACCCCTAAAAATTCACTTCTTCGCGACAAAAAATTTTGCCACCAAAAAATTTTTGATCCATATTTTATGGCCAAATCGAGATTTTTTGTCCATATAAATCGCGGCCCTATTCATAACGTATGTGTCGGATTCTTCGACGCCCGTCGGCGTCGGCGAGTTGACACCCCCCCCCCCCCCATTTTGTTTTTCTTTGATTAAGCTCGAACACACCTTCACATTGCTTTATTCCGTACGATTCACATAATTCATTTCACAATTAAAGAATCGTTACAATATTTAAATATTGTGAGGGAATAGACTAAAGAACATGTCCGATGAGACCGGATTTTGAAAAATCCCGGATCGGGATTTGGAAATGACTAGGATTAAAAATCCTGTTTTCAGGATACCTATCCTGATCCTGGTGCGTTTTGCGGACCAGGATTTTTGTAAAATTAACCAAACCTTTGGGCTTTTACAAAATTTTTGTAAATTGATCAAACCTTTGGGATTTTTCAAAATTTTCAAATAACTCTGTGGCGATAATATCGTCATAATTTTTCTCCGTTGTTTTCTCCTGGTTTATAAAGATTGGCCAACTTTAAGCAGAGATTTGAATTTTTTAAAAATTCTTTTTTTAAAGAATTTTTCAGATGAAGGATCAGGACCCTGGGTCTGAATTCCCGGATCAGGATTTTGGAAATGATCAGGATTAAAAATCCTGTTTTCAGGATATCCTGATCCTGGTGCTTCGACGAAAATACCAGGATTCCGGATCAGGATAATGATCAGGATTAAAAATCCTGTTTTCAGGATATCCTGATCCTGGTGCTTCGACGAAAATACCAGGATTCCGGATCAGGATAATGATCAGGATTAAAAATCCTGTTTTCAGGATATCCTGATCCTAGTGCTTCGACGAAAATACCAGGATTCCGGATCAGGATTAAAAATCCTGTTTTCAGGATATTGATCCTAGTGCTTCGACGAAAATACCAGGATTCCGGATCAGGATTAAAAATCCTGTTTTCAGGATATCCTGATCCTAGTGCTTCGACGAAAATACCAGGATTCCGGATCAGGATTAAAAATCCTGTTTTCAGGATATTGATCCTAGTGCTTCGACGAAAATACCAGGATTCCGGATCAGGATTAAAAATCCTGTTTTCAGGATATCCTGATCCTGGTGCTTCGACGAAAATACCCTGATTCCGGATCAGGAGTCCTGGAAAATCCCACTCCGGACTCCGATCTCTAAGCATACACGCAGCTGAAACGCCTTTTTGGTCCTAACGTTCGGCAATTGGGTTTTTTGTCCTTTTCCATAGTCAAAAGCCGAAAGTTTTGGGGTTTTGGACCAAAAAATTTAATTTTTAAATTATTTAAAATCGTCTTCTCGAAATACATAAACGCCTTGCCGCGTCTCACTCATTCGCTCGGCACATCGCTCTCCTCCCCCTCGTCCTCTACGAATTGCATCTCTCCAATACAGTCTAAGAGTGCCGCGGCATCAATCGCCTCCTCTTCCGCGCCCTCATCCCAGAAGTATTCGTTCATCGCCTCCTCGCCCAGGCGTTCCTCCCGCTCCCGAGTGCCCTCGTTCGTCAGTTTGTCCAGCTTCTCAAAAGTTTCTTCAGGGAGAATTTGAATTCGGCTACGACGATTGGTCTTCAAGTCCAGCTGAGGTCGGACGGCGAAGAAGTGGCGCAGCTGATCAAGCGCCTCCCGACTGCCCCAACTGGACACTATCACACGGATGGGCTTCTGTACCCGTCCAACAGCCGAGGGGTGAAGGGCCTTGGCCAAGACGGGCCGAGTCAACGGCAGCGACCTTTGGAGAAGGGGTTGAACACAAATTGATTTGCCCAATGACAACCTCGGATCACGCCGAATAATGATTTCGTGGCAGCCACTCTGCGCACAGAGTTGGGCACGCATTTTGGTGCTGAGTAGCATGTACTCGCTTTCCACGCGACAGGGCAATTCAATCACAAACACATCGCCCTGTTTGATGACGGGTTGGGTGGCCTGATCATGGCCATCATCTTGCTGCAGTTCGAAGTCGCTGTTCTGCTCATCGATCGGTGGCAGAACGTGCCGGTTGCAGTCCATAAACACCAAACTGTAGTACGTTTTCAGCGCAATTCGGTGCAGCTCACGCCACTCTCCCTGAAAAAAAATTGTTCAGAACAAATATTAGCTGATCGATCTCATCCCAATTCCAATTTTCTTCTGAACAGCACTGACCCCGAACATGAATCCGGACTCCAGGCCCAAGTGCGTGAAGTCCAGACAAAGCATCTGCTCGAAATGTCGGGAGGCGAGACTCTCGACAAAAGAGTTGAAGCGTCGTCCCGGCCGAATGACCGCTCGCCGTGGCGCCGTTTCCGACTCAGTCCAGTCAACCGGCGTCTAAACATACGCAAATTCGAGTCCGAAAAGCTTAAAAGCTCACCTCGGTCAGCCATGGCCGTCTCTCCTCGGAACTGAGCACATTTTGGGGCTGATTCATCAGCCCGGCGCTCAACAGGAGGAGACAAATGTGCTCTTCCTTGAGCGGACTTTGCTCAAAAAGGCCCATGTGGGCAGCCCACTCGACACTGAAGAACATCAGTGAGGCCAAACCTGTACAGGAAAAAATGATTATTTTGTTAAATATTCTTTTCAAACAATATCAAAATTTGTGTTTAATATCCAGCGATCAAATTGCCCACCTTCATGTCTGAGCACGTAGCGGTACAGCAACTGTTTGACCGCCGCACTTTCATCGTGGCTCTCCTCAGACGACGGCGCATCGCCAAAACATCGGGAACTGAACTCGCCCAACTCCGTTCGTCGTGAAGAATTGAAAAGTTCAATGTGTTCAGTGAGGTGTTCGCCAAATGAGTCAAACATCCCGCTAAACAAACGGGAACAGCCACCACTGCTGTCACCCGGCTTGCCCAAGGAGGTCAAAATGCTGGAGCGGCGCACAGCGTCCAGCACCTCCCAACTGGCAATCCATGGGAATGAGAGGAACTTGCGCGACGTCGAATCTTTCCAAATTTAATTATTCTTTGTCATAAACAGGCCATTGAACAAACTCACTGTATCCAATTGTGTAGTAAGCACGCGCAAGAAATTTGAGTTGATCGGACGGATTATTGCAAATGCCCTCATCGTCCGTCAATGTTTCCATGTCACCGCCAAATGAGCCGAAAAAGGTTTTTCGTGCCGCCTGGCAAATGTCCCAAAGACGCTGCTCAATCACCCGCGACGTGGTGAAGAAGGACCTTAACACAAAATGTTGTTGTCCAGAGAGCTGCACGAAATGTGTTCGTTTTGGCCACAATTACAAAATCTTTTCAAAAAAATGGAAGAGCAATGTTTATTTACATGTCGTCGTTTTCTCTGTCGGAGACGCGGTTGCACAACGAGGAGTAGCTGGAGGAGAACAGCTCGCCCTCACATTGAATTCCGTAGGAATCCATCAAACTCTTAAAATAAATAAACTGTTATTTATAATAAAAATTTACAAACAAAAAACAATAAAACCAAAACAAAATCTCACCCGAATTGAGTAGGCATATTTCTGGTAGTGCTCAGAAGCCAATTCGATGTACTCCTGGTGTTCCTCCGATGAAAGGAGCAGTTTGTCCATGTCGGGAAGCCTAACGGTCTCGTCACTGATAGTGTTGTTCAGAAAATCGCTCAACGCTTTGATCCGACGATAGAGTTGCGCATTCAGCCGATTGCTTACATAACAGGGCTTAACATTTAAATTTGTAACATTTCAATTTTCCAAAATTGGGGCTTTCGTCGGGCCCACCTCATTGGACATCTTGCCCATAAAGTCGGGTGTCCGCTCGTATTTCTCCGGCGGTAAATCCACGGGTTCATTCCACTGGTTGGTCAATTGGGCCGGTGGAACACCGGTCTTCGGAAAGTCTACCGCCTGCGAATGCTTTTTGGCGATTGTCGTGCAAACCTGAAGGTTGGTTTTATAATGAGAAATTGAAATGATCGCCCCCATTTTGCATGGATAAGTCAGCAAGGGCAGAGCCAGGGGCTGTCTCTTATACACATCTAGATGTGTATAAGAGACAGCGTTAAAATCTTCAAAAAATCGGCACCGCCGACCCCTCCCCCACCTCCAAAAAGGCAGAATTCTCAAAAAAAAATTTGCATTTTTGAAAATTTTTAACAAACAAGCAGTAAAAACGGAAAACGTACCTTCAAAAATGAACATTTTTTTTCGAAAAATTGCACCCCTAAGAATCGACTTTTTGGATCGCTCCCCCCCCTCCCCAAATTCCTGGCTCCGCCCTTGTAAGTCAGTACAAATCCAAGTTTTTTCTAAATCAGCGGGTACACACGCACTTTCGCAGTCAATTCCGTACAGGTCCGAGTTGGCCAAATGCGAGTTGGAAATTTGTCCGACCGAATCGTTGTTCAAGTACTTGACGAAGAAGGAGGCCATCTGGTGCTGATACTCATCTGGCGACAAGTCGGCAGTTGGCGCTGAATTTGCCTTGGGCGCGGAATAATCCGTCGCCGGTTGGTTGCCTTCCAACGCCAACTCCTCGTCCCAGATCAGCGTGTACTCGTCCCCGTCCAAGTCGGAACCGGCCATCTCGTCCTGAAAAATGTTTAAAATTAAAATTGAGTTGTTGTAACATTAAAAAACAAACAAAAAATCGTTCAATAAAAATACCGAATGTGGGCGTGGACCGTGACGTGGAAAGACGAGCACGTCGACGAGATGGTGCAAGGCGGCCACGTCGACGGCTTCGAGCATGCGAACATCGCCCCCGACGATGGACGGATTTTTAGTGACCAACACCGGTCCTGACAAAGAAAGAATGAATGAATTTAATATGAACCAAATAAATTATGAAAAAAGTCCCCAAATCGGGGATACCCGGAGGAGGGGGGTCCATAGATGCGCAAGGGGGGGGCGGCTTAAGCGTTGCAAAGTTGTCATTTGAGGGCAAGCCAACTGAGCGCCATCCGTGTTATTTTTGCGCGATTTTCCAACTACTTTCAGGCGAGGGGCGGGTGGGTCGGCGGTGCCGATAGGCGGCGCCGAAAAAATTTTGGAATTTTTTATTCAATTTGTTAACAGATTTGCGACCAAAATTTAAAAATTCGCTTATTTTTTGATGCTTTTTAGGAATGGGAGAGGTCCGGCGCCGCCGGAATTTTTTTTTGAGATTTTGACTCAATTTATTAAGAAAAATTGGGCCAAAAATTACATTTGCGATGTTATTTCTCTCTTTATATTTCCTAAGCTAAGAAAAAATTTTCTTTTTCAAAATTTTGGAGCGAAGTTGCTATAGTGGGAGCTGTCTCTTATACACATCTAGATGTGTATAAGAGACAGGTCCAACCCTACCCTAAAGACCGTAATACAAAATGAATTTACGTTTATTATTTCTTCTTTTAATCGCTTTGAAAGCATTTGGCGTCCACGGAGGGNGTCCCAACCAGTTCTGCTTCCTCACCGGTCAAAATACGTTTTTTTGATGGCCTCTTTTTCGACTTTCTGTTCCGCCATCCGTGCTCAGTCACTGCCCCGTCAATGTCAACAGTGTATTGGGCAAACACTTGGCCATTCTTAAGCAGCAATCACAATTACAATACACCAAAAACAAATTAATTTGTTTGTCCAAATCTAATGACAACTTCCATTCAATTCGAGATCGTCCTCTTCATTATTTTTCAGAAAGAAAACATCAAAGTGTACAGTCGGGCACTAAATGCCAACCTGAAGAATGCCGGTCTCGTCGATCACCCCGAACATCATGCGACCCAGCTCGGGCGGAATGGCGATGGCCAACTTTTGGCTCACTCTGTGAATGGCCACTTTGGCAGCCGAACGGAGGACGAGCCGAAAAAAGGGCTCCCGCGTGAATTGGACCGAATTCAGCGCGTTGTATTCGATCAGTCGAGGCAAATCCTGCAATCGTCGACGGGCAAACGCCTCGTCGGTGAGTGAGGCACAAACGGAGAAAATATGCTTATCCAGGAGGGCGTGCACGCGCGTGCAAACCCGCTTGTGACAGCTATCGGACTGCATTTGTGACACCTGCGAGAGAATAAAAAACTGTATGTTCGGCTTGAAAAACTTGAGCATTAAACAACATGCGAATTTTTTGTCGTGTGGTTTTGCTTTTTTGAAACTCTTTTGGCCAAAAATACTTCTAAGGCCATACTACTAGGTCGTATCATAAAAAATGTCTGGAACAGGCGCTATAATACTGAAAATTGACCAAATTGCCTGAAAGTTGCACGATCATAGTATGTATGGCCTTAGAAGTGTTTTTGGCCAAATTTTCTAAGAGTTTCAAAAAAGCAAAACCACACGACAAAAATTAGCATGTTTAATGCTCAAGTTTTTCGAGCCTAAAAATGCGCCCTATAAATGACCATTGGAAGGGAAAAACAACTAAAAAAATTTAAAAAAAAACACCCGGCTTAACACAAAGGAACCGTCGTGCCCTCGTAAATCACCTGGTCCAAGATGTTGATGAACGGTTTGTTCATCACGACACTCGTCGGAGCGGAGATCTTCACCACGTCGAGTCGGCACTCCTCCTCATAATCTTGCCACACCTCGAACTTCTTTTGAGATGGACGAAAGAGAAAATCCACAGCCATAAAGTCCTTTCTTGACAGCTGCTGATCCTCCCCACCCTGTGCATCAAAAAACTCCTTGTTCCGGTCTAGCATCGGATTGATAGCCAAAACGCCTTTGTAGCCCGCGTAACGAAACTGTAAAATTGATAAAATATACAACTCTCATTTTGAATGTTATTACTTAATGTTGTTAATTTTTAGATTCCATCCCCCCCCCCGCCTGGTTAGGTCTCCGGATCAGCCATAAACGGGCCTTCGTACGACGGTTGAATTGCTACTCCAATATTTTTCAATCATTTTTAACAGATTTAAAATTTCTTTTATTTAACAACAAAAAAATAAAATCTTTTTTCCGGAAGAGGGGGGTGGGGTCGACCCTTTGAAAATACGATGTTAAAGGAGCGTCCTCCATTTCAGTACCGCCATTTAAGCGCCCGCCAGTCATCTGAGCGCAAAGTTTTATGGGAAAAAGGAAAAGCGTCCCACCCCGCCATCCCAACCCGGCGGGTGTCGTACCGACCGGGGGTAA
>MEIZ01000080.1:300947-331599 GCA_001723225.1 Globodera ellingtonae | reverse complement strand
ACAAAATCCGTCCGATCCAACACCAGCAGATCCCCTCCCCGAAGGAGTACCGCTGCGCCTGCCCCAACTCGCAGCTGCATGCCATCATGTTCAGCAAGGTCAAATGCGTTTTCAAACTTTCTATTGTATTTTAATGTTTCAGATCGAGTACTACGCCAACAATAACCTGGCAACCGAGATGTCCGACTTGGCAAGTCCCGGTGGTTATTGGATCCCGTCCAATTATGGTGGGGTTGAAATATTTTTTTTTATAAAAGAATTTTATTAATTTAAAATCATTGCTGAAGAAATCAAATATAATTTCAAAGAGAGGCACATTTTAAAACCTTCCTTAAACAAAAACTCCTAAATTTTGTCTACTTAGTGCCATTGGTTGCTTACAGTAAAGTGCCATTGGTTGCTTACAGTAAAGTGCCATTGGTTGCTTACAGTAGAGTTCCATTGGTTGCTTACAGTAAAGTGCCATTGGTTGCTTACAGTAGAGTGTCATTGGTTGCTTACAGTAGAGTGCCACTGGTTGCTTACAGTAAAGTGCCATTGGTTGCTTACAGTAAAGTGCCGTTGGTTGCTTACAGTAGAACGGAACAACACCGAGGCTGTGCTGGTGGTGCTGTGCAAATGCAGCGCGTGTGGCCATGAGGTGCACGTCACCCATGAGTTCATGGGCCCTGGGAAATTCAGCAACGAATTCGGACGGTACACCAACATTTGTTCGTCAACTGTGCTCACCGGGATCAGCACCACGGCCTATGAGGACATTGGCAACGTGTTCAGCGACATGGGSAGGACTGMTCARGGCTACGAAAGCTGCAAGTGCTGGACGAATGATTTGATTAAGCGCCTTCGCCACTTATCAAAGTGATGCCACCAGCAGAAGATGGATGATGCTTTGAACAAATTGTTCATTACCGGTCATAAACAAGCTTTTCAACTGTAAATTATTACCATATATGCGATGCATAAATCAGCTAGGGATGGGATTTTTGGTCTTTTGACTATTTTTCTTTTTTTTTCCGGTGCTAGGTCGTTTCGTAAAAAAGGCAAATGGGGCGCTTTTCAAAAGTTTTTTTTTGTTATAACTTCTTTAAAAGCTAACCAAATCAAGCAATCTTAGTATTTTCGAAAGCTTAGGAGGAGGAGAAGCTATTAGCAAGCAAAAGCTAAACGATTGGCCAAACATTAAAGGCCAATTGTGGCCAAAAAAGCTTTTTCTCGCCTGAACTATTTTGAGAATTGTCCAATCGCTTAGCTTTTACCTTTGTAAGCTTCTACCCATTGCTATCGAAAATGTTTGATTTGGTTAGCTTTGAAAGAAGTTATAACAAAAAAAACTGTTGAAAAGCGCCCCATTTGCCTTTTTTACGAAACGACCCAGCACGTTTTTTCCTGAACGCCCCCTGCTGCTCTGAATGCGCGAAAATCGAGTTTTTAGGGCACAACGATCGTTTTTTCATCGAGTTTTTAGTGACTATTTTTTAGTCTTTTATTTTTTGGTGATTAAAATTGACTAAAATAGAACTTAAGTGACTATTTTTAGAGGTTGTAGAATCCAAATTTGACCTCCTCTCCGACGGATTTTGAAAACTCGATTTCAAAATCAATTTTCTGTAACAATCGTTCAAATTTATATTCGTTCGCTTTCGCTTCTTCGTTGTCCTTACATGTATTTAGAATCTTTTTACGACCTTTGCATGTTTTAAAGAATTTTTTGAAAATATGGAAACAGTATGGAATATGGACAATACCTGGGAATTGGGAAACATATTGTGATAGAAATGGACTCCAAGGGCTTCAAACAATGTTAAAAACATAATCTTTGGCATAGGCAAAAAATGGATTTCCCATAATAAAAATGGGAGCCCGATTAATGTTTTAATATGACTTATCGTTGAGAGACTCCGAAAGCATAATGCCAACGCGAAAAAAGTGTTTGGGCTTAAATGGGCACTCCCTGTTGGTCCAAATTCACCCCGAACTCGTCGCCTCCGATGGTGAACTGATCCGCTGCGCCATGGGTACCCCCTGGTGGTCCAAATTCATCCCGAACTCGTCGCCACCGATGGTGAACTGATCCGCTGCGCCATGGTCACCCCCTGGTGGTCCATATTCACCCCGAACTCGTCGCCACCGATGTGTCATGTCGTTGATGCAGTGAATGAACACGCGACGATTCCACAGACGGCACCAATCCACACTCAACCGCCTCCTTTTCCCACTCGGCCTTCCCGACGCAGAATATTTGCAACGCAACACCTTCGGAAGACCATCCCCGCGGGGCGTGTACAACCATTTGGCCAAAGCTTGGCGCCAGAAGAAGCGCCGGCACTGTCATCGGCCGGGAATTTGGGGAAATTGAAAATGTCGACGGAATGGGCCACACGGAGAGTTTAGCGCAATTGCGGAGAATGGTCGGAGAGAATTTGCGCAAGCAGTCCAACATGGCGAGACGCAACAAAAAGGCGCAAATGTTGTCGTTAATCAACGGCCAAAGTCGGTGCCAAATAATCGCCCAGCAACTGCCTGTTTGGTTAATGCCCATGTTAATGAAAAGATTGGTGCAAATGTTTTGGAGAACTTATAAAATCCCGGTTTTTTTCAAAATTGACAATCTTTGTTTTTGCCCATTAGTCCCGGTCTTTTGACCGGGATTTGATTACCCACTCATAAAATCCCGGTTTTTTAATTTTCTCAATCCCGATCACGGTTTTTTCCCCAAAAATCCCGGCCCCGTCCTACTCTAGTAAAAATCCACACTAATTTAAAAGGTGCCGCAAATGAATCTCACCTTATTTGAAGGCGCCTCTAAAACCGATCACACCCGCCGGCACCGATGGCGCTGTCGTCGAAGTGAATTGCGATTCGATTGCTCGAATTACAACATTTAATCGCCTCCTTTTCCCATTTTGCCCATTTCGCGTCGTCGCGCTCAATTGGACAACGAACCAACAGCCATTTTTCGTCAATTTGTTGGCACACCAATCGCTCACCCGTCAAATTGTTGTTCAGTTCAAATGGCACAATGCCAAAACAGTCGTCAAACAAAAAAATAATAAAATTTATAGCAGTGGCCGAATTGACAAATGCCTAAAATAGAAGAAGAAGAATAAATGAATTAAAAATGCATGCCCAAATAAAAACCAATAAAACAAATTTGGTAATAGTTAAGTTTCTTCCCCCCCTCCCCTCTTTTTGAAAAATACGAAATTTTTTAAGTCATTTTTTAATTTTTTCCAAAATTCGATTTTAGCCTCAAAATCATTCAAAAAGCATAAAATTACAACCAAAAAGCAAATAATGATCGAATTCATGTGTTTTGAATGATTTTGAGGCTAATAAAATTGAATTTTGGAAAAAATTGAATTTTCAAAAATTGTTCGAATTCGGGTCCGTGGTTCTAAACTGGGTAAAATAATGTCAGAATCGTGATTAGCGACCTCCCCCCCCCCATGACTTTAAAAAATTTTATATTTTTTCAAAAAAGGGGGGGGGAACAAACAACTATTACCACAAATTTAAAAAAGCACCATTTTAAGTCGTTCGACTTCTGCCCAGCAGAATACGCATCGTAACATCGTCGGAAGGCCATCCCCGCGCGGCGTGTACAAGCATTTGGCCAAAGCTTGGCCAGACGAAGCGCCGGCACTGTCATCGGCCGGCAATTTGGGGAAAAGGCAAACGGATTGGCACATTCGGAGGCTTGGGCAATCGCGCAAGACGGTCGGAGAGAAACGGCGCAAACGGTCCAAATCGGTGGCACGCAAAGAAATGCCACAAATTTTGTCGTTGATCAACGGCCAAATGCGATTCCAAATGATTTGCCAACTGCGGTTTTGATCAGCTTCTGTGAAAATGGAAAGATTGGTGCCTTTGGAGTCGAAAAGTCGGCGGATGCTTTGCAGAAATTTGATGACACTTTGATCGATGTAACTAAAAGTATTTAGTAAAAGACAAAAATTTAATGCTGAGAAATGGCGCTAGGTCGTTTCTTAAATTCCGCCAATATTCACTAATTTTTATAAATAGCTATTTACTTATTGTCTACCTATATATCCATATAATTGCTTGACTAATATACAGTTAAATGAAGATAATTAATGTTTTTTTAAAACATTAATTTTTGAATTCTTGTTTAAACTTTATATTCAGTATAAATTTTGAAGAATTTTGCATCAAATGATCAAGTATAGTTGAACAATCTCTTAGAAAAGAAATAAAAACACGAGGAGCATTTTGTTTCATTGATAAAGTTATTAAAATATTTATAGCATAAAATTACTTTATAAAATATTTATGTATTTATTAGTAAGCATAAAATTACTTTATAAAATATTCATGTATTTATTAGTAAGCATAAAATTACTTTATAAAATATTTATGTATTTATTAGTAAGCATAAAATTAATTTATAAAATATATTTATGTGCCGGATTTAAGAAACACGACCCAGCACGCTGAGCAATGTGACCTTATCGTAATGCGTTCGAATCCGATCACTTTGTTTGGCAGCGCTTTTTGTGGAATTGACAAACGCCGCTCAAAATCAAATCCATTGGGCAAGAATTTGACAATTTCAGCGCCATTGCCGTCAGTTGCGCGACGAATTTGCAAAAAGCCCAACGACCATTTCGTCCGTTTCAAATGGTCGTCAACCAAACGATCAAATCGATCGCTGATCAACGCAACTTTTTGTCCGAGCACAAATGGGCCACAAAATGTGAACACATCGAACAAAACGTCGGCACAAACGAAACTGAAATTACAATAATAAAATGGCCGATAAATAGAGCCCGTCATTTGAACAATGACAAATATCTATTCATTTATGAAAATTGAGCTCGGAATTTTCAAAAAAACCAGGCCCGGATGGATACCCGGTGCGTTCCCGGAACCAAAAATTCCCAAATTAGGACTAGCGGGCTCGAATAGATCCGGCCAGCTCTAATGAAAATCACAATTTTTGTGCAAATTATTTTTTGTGTTAATAAATCCAAAAATTATTCTCGGCCACGCCTACCCGGATCTTTTTAATAAAAAGTTCAAATTAAAAAAAAACTCACATTTCTTTTTTCGGCACTTCGCTCGGATTGTCCGACATTTTCTTTTTTGGGCTTTTGTGGGGATAATGTAAGCAAGCTAATACAACGCTTTTCCAAAGATTTGACTATGTTTTTAGAAATTAAAAAATTCGGATTTTTTAGGGGTTTAATTTTAATGAATTTTAATTTTAATTGAATTTTTGAAAATATGGGCACACAAGTATGAAATATGGACAAAATATTGTGATAAAAATGGACTCCAAGGGCTTCAAACAATGTTTAACAACATAATTTTTGGCATTTTTTAGAGGCAAAAAATCCTTTCCCATAATATAAATCGGAGCCCGCACAATGTTAATCGCTCACTGATCGTTGCGACATTCCGATGTCATTTTTTTGATTCTCAACGAATGCTCTGGGCAAAATGCTGATCCAGATTATGACAAAAAATCATTTATATTTATTAAATCTCACAATAATTTGGACCCAGCCGATTTTTGGTCAATAAATACATTTGTATGTGTAAGCATTTATCAGGTTGAACAGTGAGTTATAAAAAAAATATCTTATGTAAGAAAATATTTAATTATAATCATGCAAAATAAGCATTGGCATGAAAAAACTTAAAATAAATGAATATTCTACCATCTCTCTTTAAAAAAAAAATCGAAGAATTCTTTTTAGATTCTTGAAATCAAATCAAAACAATATCTCTTAATACATAACCTGTCTCTTATACACATCTAGATGTGTATAAGAGACAGCCCCCGATTTGTTCCCCACTGCTGTTCGAATTGGCCAAATACTTGCGCGGGTTGGCGTTGTGTTGGCACCCCAGTCAATGAATAAATAATTATATTAAATTTTTTGGTGTTGGTGGTGTTGGCCATTGCAGACGCTTTTTTTTCAGACAATTTAAAATACCATAATACTGCTTCCTCGAAATTATTTTTGATTTTAAAGAAAAAACAGCTAATAAATCTCTCAATTTTTACAACAAAAAACGTTAATCTCACTCTCTCCCTCTCCATCTCAGTTCAATGTCGTTGAGTCGAAGAATCGGCCGATGGCCTCCAAATTTCCGGACAAAGAGAGGAGCGCATTCTCTACGGCAAATTTCACCCACAGGGCAAAAAAGTGCCGCAGGGGGGAAGTGGAGGAGCATCTGTTGCTTCTGCGCGAAAAAGGGCATGAAGCAGTGATTGATTAATTGATTGATTGATTTTGCTCCTTCATTTTGTTGGGGGGAATCTGATTGGTGATGTGTAAATTCAAAATTGCATTTTTATTGCAAACCGGTCTAAATTTATGTATTGAATGTTATCTAATATGGAATAATTGCCTATATCCATTGAACACGTAACGATGCAATACTAGTCTGGCAAATTGCACATTGAGCAAATCAAGACCAAATTGAACACCAACACAACCACACTGATGATGATGACCAGCAATTTTGCATGGTGGTCAAGTGACGGAACACCAAAGCCGACGATCAGTCCAACAAGCGCAGCCATTGCTAACAGCACGAACAAAATGCACAACGGGTTCGTCGCTGCTTCGCCTCCCCCTCGGCCTCCCTGCGTTATGCCATCAAATGTTTTTATGCTTTTTCGTCGTCGTCGTCGTTGTTGTTGCGCCATGGAATGATGCTACTGAGCATTGTAACCATTCTTCCGATGAGCCCAGAAAATAGTCGATGATGATGATGATGTTTTTGCTAAAAATTATTAGGGTCAGAAGCAAGCGAGTGATTATGATTCTCGATCAAAATCTTGATCGGTCCTTAAATTCGATCTCTACTTTTTTGGGTACAAATTATTAAGCCTAAATCTAAGGTCGGCACTGAATTGTCCCGGCACAGAATGCCGGATCCGAGTTTTGAATAAAATTGGTTTTCGATTGACCATTTTTATGGGTGCGCTTATTTTTTGGATATTAATTTCCAAAAATGCGTCTTTCATTAGATGCTTAAAAATGTGGCATGATTACCCTTAATTGATTCAATAAACGAATGAAGTGCCAAAGAGAATTGCTTCATCAGTCTTTCTATTTTATCTTGCTGTATATTATTGGGGAATAAATTCTTCAAAGCTTTCTGATCAATTTTTTTTTTTTGATTGTTTGGGTCGTCCGCAAAATTTTTGATCAATTTCACCGCTTCATTTTGAACACTTGCCGTCGCTTCTTCTATGCTTTTTCCGCTTTTTAATTCATTACAAAAATTGTTTTGCACTTTGCCATAATTTTCTCGAAATTTGGCATTCATAACATTGAGTTGTTTGAGTGCCACAAATGATGTTTCGTGACATATGAATCCGTCAATGTATTTGTGAAGCCATTTGACAAAATCAACATCAATTGGTGCGGCAATATTTTGTTGCCCATAATTCACATTCGGCACGGAATCCAACAGTTCCTGAGCAGTATTGTACAAATCTAAACAATTTTAAATGTGTATTTATTTATTTGTGTTCATTTTAAATTTGTCGGCGGGACAATTTTGTGCCGTAACAGTTAGTGCGGCTTGATTAGGGTTGCAATTGAAATCCCGACGTCAGGAAGGCATTTACGGCATTTCGAGATTGGGACTGAAATTTCCGTTTTTGGGACTGAAATTCCTTTTTATGATCCCGGCTTACTAATCCTGATCCCGGGTTTTTCTTAAAATTCCAACTGGCTCAACTCTAATTTATTATTAAAATATTTCGTGACGGAATGTATGGCAAAAGATTTAAAAAATACATTTAAAACAAGATACCTTTATTGTGCCATTCTGAGTTTGGAACCGTTTGTTGACTCAAATTAAATAAAGAAAAAATGAACAAAAAATATACGAATAATACTTTTTGATTGTATTGGCTTATTGTTATTGGATGCATTAGTTAAAGAGATTTAAAATGTTTTTTATTGCCTAATATTAAATAAAATGTCCATTTTATGTATAATATAAGTAAGCGCGCCAAAATTTTTTAGAGTCATTTTTTAACAAAACTCATTTATTTTGGAAATTTTGGCTTTTCAAATGTTTATAAATCAGTTTGGGAAGCTTGAGGTTCAAGAAAATCAGCTAGATTTTGGATCAGTTTAAAAGGGGGGGGGGGTCGCCGCCGAGAAAATATTGTATTTTTTGATGGAATTTGTTAAGAAAAATGGCCCAAATGCATCACGGAAGAGAAAAAAATGATCAGAAAAATTAAAAATAAATCAACTTTTCTCGGGCCGAGTCTTTTCAAAAAATTAATTTATTTAAATGCTCCTTATTTTCTTATTTTTTGACACCAGCATTATTTTGTGAATTTTTTAATGTTAAGTAAATTCGCTAAGAGAAAAAATAAAAAATTTCTAGGTTACCTTAATATTTTTAAAATCTGAGATATTTTAAAAAATTTTTTGAAAAAATTGTTTTCTTTCCCATAAAGTTAATTGAAAAACAGAAAAAACTATTTACACCGTCGGGGTTTGAACCCCGGGCAACCACGTCACTCACAATCACAACACCAAGGCATAAAAGAATAAAAAGGAATTTCACTCGAGGACTCGAACTTTAGACAAAATAGAATTTCCCCAAATGTTTAACCACTGAGCTACGTGAAATTACGTAGAATAAGTGAAAAAATTCAAATATTTACCACATTTTTCCGTTCGGTACTTTTTTCGGGACTCAAAGTTTCTTCGGTCGGTACCTTCGGTTCTCAAAAAGTTTCGGTCGGTTCTTTTCGGTAAAATACCGAAAAGTACCGGTACCGAAAAGTATCGGTACTTTTCGAAAAAGTTCGGTCGGTACTATTCGGTAAAGTACTGATGCCTGAGTACCGAAAAGTACCGAAAAAGCGTCGGTACTTTCCCGTACCGTCCGATCTCTAAATATAAGTAATATATGTTAGAAGCAGCGCACGCGCGCGCAATGGCATCTAATCGGAAGTTGGTGTTTTTCAACGTTGCATTTCCGGCGTGTTTTTTGCCAAATTTTTTCAATTCAAAACTAAATTCCATTTCGAGGAGACAAGGTTGGCGGCAGTTCCTCTAACCTCGCCTCGAACATATTTTTACAAATTTATTTAATTTTTTAAATTTTAAGTTTGATTTTTATATTGGTTTTCACGTCGCAAATGTCAATTTTGCCTTAGGGCGCAAATGTCTGCGGCACAAATGTCCAGACACTTGCGAAAACTTATTGTAAGGATGAGAGAGAATTCCGCTGGTTGGACGAGACGGTTAAAACGCCTATGGCGGGGCAAAAGATCAACCATAAAGAAGCAGGCTAATGGGACGCCCCGGTAGCTCAGTTGGAAGAGCTGCCCACGGATTGGGTGGAGGACGTGGGTTCGAGTCGAGTCCCACCCGGGGCTAACATTTTGCCTATTCTTTACTTTATGATTAAGCGTGTTTCTCCATTAACTTGAATTTAATTTTTTTGATAAAATTCTGTCTGCCCCAATCGAATGCATGCATTTTTTTCCCGCGCTTTTCCGAGTTTATTTGATTAAAGAAAATGTAAAGAGATGAGCAACACAATGTATATGAATCTTAAGAGATCAGAGGGGTAAAGTGAACAGGCAAATGAAATTGAGTATTAACACAAATTGGATCAAAAATGAAGTGATCAGGGTGCTGCGTTAAAAGAAAAAGATTTTCAAAATCAAAATTTGTTCTTTCAGTTTTTGAAAGAAAATCGGTAGAAAAACATCGAAATCGTGGGTCAAAAAACAAACTTCAATAACCCGCATCAAAGAAAGGTAAATAAGTGCTTGCACGGATTGCCGGTCCGGTTTCTTCTCCTGTGCAACGGCGGCTTGTCCTTAAAAGTCACTTTTTAATTCAAAAACAATCTTTTGGCCCTTTTTTCTCAATTCCAAAATCCCGCGGGATCCCGAAAAAAATTCTCAGGATTTGCCGGAATTTTGCGGATTGAATTCGGGATTCCTGCCATGGGGATCCTATCGAGCATTTTTGGAAATGCCGGGATTTGTCAGGATTCAGGATTCCGTTGGTATTTAGGCACTTATGGGCTGCTTCGTTGCTCAATCCCAAAACGGGATTTGTCGGGATTCCAACCGACTATTTTTGAGTAATTCGGGATTGGGCTACCGATCAAAATCCCGAAAAGTCAGTTTGTCCAGTCTTTAATCCAAACCCGTGCCAAACATGGATTAAAAAATGTTTACATCACATACCGTGTCGCCAACATTGGCACGTGAAGTTTGCGGTTTTGCATTCGTCCGTCGCGCGCTGTTCCAGGATGAGTTCGGTGTCTGTAAAAAGAGAACATAATAATTAAACAACAAATTAATACAGCAAAATGTTACCGTATTCTTTTTGATCAGCTTGAATGATTGATCCGGGTTAACGCAACATTTGTACTGGAACCAGCACAGACTGGCTTTGAACCCATCCGTTTCGATGCATTTGGCCCAACCGCATTTGCAAAGCGTTGCTGCGTCATTTGCATGTCTTCTCCAGTTTTGTTCGGGGAGCAGTGTCTTATAAAAGCATCGTTAAAAAATTGAATCAACTCCAAAAACTTCAGACAGTTGTCGCCGTTGTCGTTTCAATCGTCGGGGCCTAAAATGAACAAAACAAATTGCATTTGAGAATCACTAGCATTTTCATAATTAAAGTTAAAATTATTAATTAAAGTGTTGGGCCTTTTCGGTGGCACGTAAGCATCCCGAAACCGGGGTATAAAATACTCCCCCCGACTTGAGACCAACTGATTTATCTCGGTGATATATCGAGCAAATTTATTTACCAGAAAAGAAAAATTCACTGACAGTATTGTACAAAAATATCAGAAATCAATTGCAATATTTGCCGACAAATATCGGCACGTATCACAAAGAATAGCATGCAAAAGTTAGTGGAGTTTAAAGTAAGCGAAAGCTAACAATTTTTTGAATTGCTTTGAATTTGAAACTTTCGAATGGTTATGATGGCGAGAATTGCCCGTTCAGATTGTGCCATTTTTGGTTTGGGCCAATTCTCGACTGGTCTCGACTTCCCGTAAATTTAAGTCTTAAACACCGCTTTATAAGAACTTACAGTGTGGCGCAACAAGTGAATTTGTGTAGTCGGCCGAGCAGCAAGTGCTCGTCCCCATGCCATCTTTTTGAATACATTTGCCCCACCCGCAGGCACACGCTTCCTTTTCCTTGTCGCGCAAGCCTTCGAGACCTGCACAATCACCGGTGCCGCCTATATAAGGGAATTGGCAATTAATTATACAAAAAGTTAAGAAATTAGTCAGGAATATGTACAAGTTTTTTGAGAATTCTGCTTCACTATTAATGCCGTGACCCCCAAATCATACCACAGTCGTAGTCGGGATCTAAAAAGTGGCTTATTAAAGTTTGTTAGAAAACAGTTGCGATTTGAATTTTGATCATTAAGGTAGGTATATAATTTATTTGCAGGGGCCTCATTGAGTTTGATTGCTTAAAACATTTATTTTTCTCAAATTTACCGCGGATTTTAATTAGAAACTAATAATTCCAATTGATACCGTAATCAAAAAAGGGAATTTTGATTTACAGTACCAAATCCACAAATTTATGCAAAAAAAACACACGCGTAAACACTTACGTCAACGCAGCACAGCACTGCAGTTCAAAGTTGGCCGAACAACATGTGCTTTTGTCATAGCCTGTGCCCAATGCAAGCGCCCTTGCCGCATGCGCCGCAAATGCTTCGGATCTTGGAGCATGTCTTTTCTGGGACTGAAATTTAGTCCCGGTTTTTTTCATAAATGGTCCCGGGTTTTTTCCAAAACGTTTTTTTTGTCCAGTAGTTCCGGTTTTTTTGACCGGGACCAATTTAGTCCCGGTCTCGCGTTTTCCCAAAAGTCCCGGTCCCGTCCTACCCTAGTTCAAAGTGTCGCCGCGCGGTCCCTGCAAGGTCGAGTCCGGCAGGGGTCCGTCCGTAGTCGAGTTTCCGTTCCGTTGTATCCGAGGCCAATCCCCGTTTTCGGTTGAAGTTCAAGTCTGACGGCTTACACCCCAAACTGATTTTGTGAGGGTTTGAGTCGCCTATTTACGCACTTCACCAACCAATCAGCGTTAAGCATCATCACAAATCGTCGACATACTTTTTCCCCCCAGGGGAAATCGAAAACGATGAATAATTATGGGGGACGAACCCATCCCCGCTGCTCAGCCCCACACAAATGGACTCGGAATTCGCAGTTTTAACGCTATAAGCGATGACTGTCCCTTTTTCCCATTCCCCGATTGGCCGTCCCCACTCGATGGACTCCGGAATTTCGGTTTGTTCGCATTGAATTTGCTCAAAAACAATTCCAACGCAAAAAATTCATGAATAATAATTATAAAAATGGAAAAATCAAAATTAAAATATAATCATTAACAAAAGATATTAATTGTAAGCAAAGCTAAATTTTTAGGCACCTCCGTAATTGCCTGACCGTAAAAGATGTGGTACGGATCCAAGATCGGTTTTTTTGTCCATCAAAACAACTTCCAACGCTTCCTAAAACCCAGATCAGGCCCGGAAGGCAACTCAGATTCGAATTTCACTTTTTCTTCACAGCAATTCACTATTCTTAAAAAATAGGAAATATCTCCTTAAAATCACAACCAACCTAATTAATTAGAAAAAAAATTAAACTTTCTTTAAATTAAAAATTAAATTTAAAGTCATTTTCGGTAGAAATTTTCAGTTTTTTTTTTCTTTTTAGGGGTGCATTTTTGAAAATTTTTAAAAAGTCAATTTTTAAGGGTATATTTTTCGTTTTTATTGCATTTTTGTTAAGGAATTTTTGAAAAAATGCACATAAATAGCGAAATATGCACATGGAAATGCGTTCTAGAAGCTTCAAACCAAGTTATTGCAATTCAAATTCTGGCGCCCAACTGAACGACTCCCGCGTCCTTGCTGCACAACTTCATTGGCATTTGTGCCACTGTTGACCCACGCCGTCGTGTTGAGCGCGTATGCCACCGCATGACCACGCCATGGACGGCGTAGAATGGCACGAACAAAGTTGGCAAAATCTTTTCGAATTCGTACGTTCAGCAACAGATAAACAATCGGCGGACAACCTTCGAATAATAGTTTATGCATAAATTATTATTAAAAATTTAATGCAAAATTTTATTTTAAAAATTTAAACCTAACGACACACGCTTGTTCAAATTTTTTAAAAACTTATATTTAAATTGTTTTAAATAAAAAATGTTTTTGTTTATCTCCATCGCCTGTATCCTAAAAAACTGTTTAAAATGTTGAATATATAATTAATAAAATTATATTTTTAAAAAATCTTTAAAATGTTCAATAGGAATATAATCAATAAATTATAAAAAAATTCCTGGCCCTTTGTTGATTTTGATCAAAATTATTTTAATTTTGGCAAAATGCCGCACCATGTGCAAATAGCCAAGTGTAAGTGCCGATGATGATGTAGATTTGGCTGATCCGAATAAATTGCATTAAAATGTATATGCCAGAGCACACCGCGTTGAAAAAGCTAATGATGACCACTTGGAGAAAAGTCTAAACATTGACCAATAATAATCGTTCATGAAACAATCGGCGAATATTTCAAGAGAATGTTGGCAAATTTAAATTTGAAGGTAATTTATTTAGAGCTAAAAACGTTATTGCTGAAGAAAATGCTTACAAGTGAATTTAACTTCTCAAATTGTTCATTCACAAAAATATATTTTATTAAGTTTTTAGTATATTTTGAAATACAAAATTTAACCTCTATAAATTGAGTAACTCTGATCACATTAGAATTCACCCCCACCATATAATATATATGTAAATAAAATTTTGACAAATTACRACCATTTTTTGTGTCCATGTTGGCCTATGGGCGAGTTGATTTGAGGAGAATGAGTAGGTGTGCCAGATCAGCATAGCGGAAAAGGTCAAATAAATGGCGGAGAGGCCAAAAATGACGAAATAATCGTGCACAAAAACAATAAAATAAATAAATTAAATAAAATTGGCAACAACAAAAAAAAAACACTGACCGGTATGCAACATGCTGTGATACTGTGTAATTTAATGAATACAAAAAAATATTAAAAAATTAAATTTTAAAAAAGCCGCTCACAATTTTCCCAAAATCGTCCACATAACCGACGTGCGGGTTGAAAAACCACGAAAAATAAATGCCACTGAACAAAATTGGCTTTGTGTACAGACAGCATACGACAGAATAGACAATTGGTATCACACACAAATACCATGCTTTGTTACCTGAAAGTTTAAATATTTTTAAAATAATCTGCATACATTTTAATAATAAAACAAAAATGTATATGGCACCACTGAAAATGGCATGTGCCATACTCGGTCTCAACAATTCCATGCAACGGTTGATGGCCAACAACAGTTCGACGCCTGTCTCCGCATACCAAAGGGCTGTTTTTGAAATTTTTTTCGGGATAATTAAAATAAATCCTAAAATTTTTTTATTTTAAAATTTTTCTTGAGTTGTTCTAAAACTGCATTTTTGAAAAAAAAAAAGACAGGAACGGCATTACAAAATTTCAAATACTTGGCATTTAAGGTAAAATCTGGTTGTTTCCCGAGCTCAGCCAAACCCCCGGGAATTTTGTCCCAAAAAAAGAAAAAATCCGATCTATTTTTGTTCTTCAAGTCAATGGTTGATCAAAATCTTGGTAATCTTTAGACTTTAGACTTAACAAAAAAATATTCTTTAAATAAAAAAAGTGTCGACCTAATCCAACGGAACCGGACGTGTAGATGAGCATTGGATAGTCACAAAAAACGGCACCGATTATGCCAAGAATGCCAGTTTCCAGTCCATTCATGAATATGACCAACTAAAAAAAAGCGTATTTTATATTATTAATTTTAAATGTACACATTTTTTTTACCATATCCAAAATGCCAATAAAGAATAACAATTTGTAGCAGGCGGTGTCAATATTTTTGTATATTGACATCATGCATGGAATGTACAGTACCTTGACAAATAAACTTTAAATTTAATTATGCTTAAATATACCTTAAAAATATATATTTATTATAAAATAAGCAATTTATATTGTAAATTTACTTTATATTATAAAAAAAACCTCAAAAACGACAAAAAGTAGGATCAACAGAGAGCCGTTTACGACGTTTGTCCGATTGGACAGCGGCACTTGAGAAGCATTGAAGCCATCACAACCGTATAATTTAGCAAAATCATTGGGCCGAAATAGAAGCAATTCCATTGAGTAGGTAATTCAAAAAATTAAATGACTAAAATTAAGTAAGCATTGAAAAATTGGTGCAAACAAAAGCATAAAAATTCTTTAATTTAATTAAAATTTGATAAAATTTTGAACTTTTTTATGCCATGTGATATTCAAAGCAGCAAATTTAAATTCTCGAGCCCAACAATTTTTGAATTTCGGATGGATCGAAAAATTTCGAGGCTTTCAAATTTTCATGTTTTTAAGTTCACTTTTTTTATTGAATTGCAAGTTGAATTCCGCTTTTAAAATGAAATCTTTGTTTTGAATTTTTTTTTGTTGCAAAATTTCGTTGAATTTAAGGAAGGTCCAAAACCCAGAAATTCCGACTCAGCCATCAGACTATAATTTTGAATTTAAGTTAAACAAAGTCCATGATATTTTAATTATGTTTATCAAAAACAAGAATAGACACGGAATGGATAGAAAAGTTTGAATGCCTCAGGGGACTCATTAAGTGGGCATTAACACTTTTCACATTTACGTAAATATATTTTTTGAAAACACATTTTGGTAAACAAAATAAATTTTTATATTGTCGTAAATTGTAAATGTCTATTTTGAACTTTTTTTAAAGTATTTATTGGCATTATGTAAATGCACACACAAAAGATTGACTTTCTTCATCTTTTTAATTCTGTCTTTAAAAAATGGCACTTTTTTCAAAGCTGCGAGTTTGCCACAATTTTGTTGCATTGCGACGGATGGTGGCAATAATTTTGCGGCACGTACGTGCCGTGCCGACGCAGACGTTTGCGATCCGTCGACTCGTAGGGGCCATGGTGATTTTTCACTGTGAAAAATGTTAAAATTTGAATTTGACCATTTCACAAATTTACCAAGCCAAAAATAATCCTCAATTGTCTCCTTAATTGATTGATTAATCGAATAATTAAATTTAAATTAAAACAAATAATTTTTTTACATCGGCAGCAATTGTTTGCTCTAAATACAAATGCGTGCTGTTGACAATGTGCATTCGGCTGAAACCGTAGTTGCTGGACCGAAAGGCACTCCTTAAATTTATTTTAATAAAATACTAAATTTATTTAGCCAAAGTCTTTTAATTATAAAAAAATATGTAAGCTATAGAATTTTTCTATTATTTTTTAATTTGCTGGAAAAAGCTCTCCTTAAATTTAATATTGTAATTAATATTTTTATTGCTGGACCGGAAGACACTCTTTAAAATTTGAATTTGAATTAAAAATATTTTAATTATTTTAATTAACCAAGGTCCAGGATGGGCCGTAAACGTGTCGGTGTTCTCTTGGCATCCGGCCGACCCACTGATAACATGAACTGGGGCTGGCGGGTCCACATAGGGATTTGCTGATTGTGGAATTTTCAATAAATTTCATAATAGCGGGGACCCGGGGAATTCCGTTAAATTATTAAAAAATATTAAAAAAATAGTAATTTTGTTTAAATTCAAATTTTTGCCCCCACCATCGCTTCCGTTGTACACCGTCCGATTGTACACCGGGTACATTCGTTCAAAAGTGTGTTCATGCCCCCAAATTTCCAGGTCCACCCCGTACTTGAAGAACAGCTCTTCCAGTGCAAAATCATGCCCAAATGGAAGGCCAGTTCGAGTCTTGGAAAAAAATGAAATTAATTCTCAACAAAATAAGGCTTCATAATTTTTTATGTTTTTTCTACGATTTTTTTTTGTCAAAGTTCTACAGCCCTTAGAACGTACAATTGAATTGTATTGAGTACAGTCGTCACCAGTGAAAGCTAAAACATATTATTGTGGGAACATTTTATGCAAATTTTCGCTTTCGGTCCGAAGCCCACTGAAGCCAAAACTTCCAGAATCCCCTGCACGTCTTAGGCTAATCCTAAGCCTAAGCTTTGTCTAAGCTAAGCTTAGGCTTAGGCCTAAGCCTACCAAACCCCAAGCAGGGTGGCTTAGGCCTAAGCTAGGCTTAATCTTAGCTTCAGTACGGGACTGAATCGGCACTCAGAGTGGGATTCGGCCGGTAGCCCAAATTTTCAAAATGTTTTACTTGAACAATACATTGGACGATGGCCCATTGTGATAATCCATGGCACGTTATGCCTGTTTAGGTTGGCCTTCTGAATGGTTTGATTTTTTGTTTTCTGATTTTTTTTTGTTTGTTGAGTTACTTCTAAGTCCTTGATCAGCCACTGCCATTGGGTGGCCAAATTATTGTGTCGATAATAAATGGGCCAAAAATATAACTCTGTTGAGAAGCCGATGAAGTGAGCTGTGCCCAAGTCGAAACTGAAATTTCAGTATAGTGGCGATGAAACGGCGGAACGCAATCTTAAACTAATGTTTCAGTATAGTGGCGATGAAACCGGCAGGACCCAATTTGAAACTAAATGTTTCAGTATAGTGGCGATGAAACGGACGGGGCCCAATTTGAAACTAAATGTTGTGGCGATGAAACGGGCGGGGTGAAACTAAATGTTGTGGCGATGAAACGGGCGGGACCCAATTTGAAACTGAATGTTTCAGTATAGTGGCGATGAAACGGGCGGGACCCAATTTGAAACTAAATGTTGTGGCGATGAAACGGGCGGGAATGTTTCAGTATTTTGGTGCCGAATCGGCAAGACCAAATTTGAAACTGATTTGGTGGTAATAAAATGGGTTGAACCCAAATCGTGTATAGTTTTCCTTATTCTAAAATCATTCTGAACTTTTATGCCGGGATTTTTCAGGTTTAAATTATTACCTAAAAAACAGATTTTGATTCTCCGGGTTTGGCATTGTGAATCGGTTGATGTAATGGGTGAAGTTGTAATTAAATTCATGGTTGCCCACCACCGTCATGTACGGCACAGATGCCGAAATGGGCTCAATTTGGCGCATAAACTGATCGCCAAACTGCCCTTGTTTCTGTCATAAGGGTACGGTAGTTGGCATAGTTACTGTACTAGAAATGGTATTACTGTGTCCAAATTGTATGCCAAATCACCTGAAATAAAAAGTAGATATTTTAAAACAATTAAATATTTTAAATTATTTTCACTGTTGAAAGATATAGAAAAATAAAATTTAAAATAACCACTAATGGCATACCGATGTGCAAAACCATGTCAAATTTTCCTTCATGCGCTTCTCGTTGCAATTTGCCCAACGAACGTGCATTTATATTGCCCATATCACCGAAAACGGCATATCTGTGTTAGAGGGTCAAAATGCCAGAAATGTGCCATTTTAAATTTTAATTGTTTTAATCATTTAATTATAAAGAACCAGCGTTTATGAAACTTTTTTTAAAGATTTTATTTTGAAAATTTGACTTGAAGCCTCCACCCGGTCTTTCCTGGAGCCCCACAAATGAGAAAATTGAGCTCCATCCGTACTGTGAACCGACGCGATAAACTTAGAATGAATTAAAATTGATTAAGCCTAAAACCTTTAATTGCCCTAATTAGTAACAATTTAAAATTTGTCAATTTGTCCACTGACAATATCGTTGGCCAGGCTTTAGCCCTTCAAGCAGTGCCCGATGCGTATATCGCTTCGTTTTTTCAGTGCCGCCGTCCACAAAATAATCCATTTTTGCAGAAGTTCGGCGCGTCAACTGGTTGTACTGCTTGCCCCACTCGACCACCGAGTCCAACGTGTCGTCAAAGGTCAGCCAGGTCACCCACAGCTTTAAGTAAAACAAAATTAATATTTAATAAAATTACAATAATTATATTATCTTTACCCTGGACGGTTCGCCACCGTAGGACAAGTGAACTTGCTCGGGCTGCCCGTAGAAGGGACCTTATTTTGAGAACGATTAAAATTAATGAAAGAAGAGATTCCTTTTGATGGCCATTTTTTTAATAATTTCAAAAATTTGTTTTAGTGTGCGGGAGATGTTGACAAAGAAAGCTATTTTATGTCTTTATTTAAAATTTAATTTATAAATTTTAAATAGATTTTCTCAATCTTTTGCTTTTTTTTGGACCTTGGTTAATATTATTTTCAATTTTCCAATGCGGCACACGATTTGAATCATTCAGCGCAATTCGATTCTGCTGTAGCTGATTAGTGAATGCAGCCAAATTCAGAATGATCAGCATTGTCAACATAATGCCAGTGCCAATATTGACGGATTTCATTTTTAGAAAAAAAAATTGGTGAAAAAATTGGCTTGGAATTTGAATTTCTTGTAAATTTTCTAAAAATTATTTAAAATTTGATATATTTTTTTTTGTAAAATTCTGAAGTTTGAAAAATATGTTGTAAATGAAAAAGTTTGTGGTATTTTTTTAAATAATTTGCCAAATGTTGCTATTTAAATTTCTCATAATATTTTTACGGAAATAAAAAACTGAAAACACGCGGAATCTATGCGAAAGGGTGATGATCGGACAGATGGTAAAAAAACATATGATTAATGTTTAGCAGAGTGAAATTAAAGGCCAAATTTTAAATATATTTACAAATGATTAATCGATCTTTAGTATGTCGTAAAACAGTAAATGTGTGGAAATATTTCACTATTTTTTAATGACAAATTAGCGTTGAGCATTTGCCGAAATGTAAAAATTAAACTAATTTGTTTAAAGACAATTAATTAGCGTTTAAAAGCGTGCCACCCCCCCCCCAATTATTGTTGAAAAGTTTTGTTTATGAATAAAAAAGTAAAAAAATATATGAATATTGTCACGATGGGCTGGCTCTAGAGGGATGGGCGGCACGCACTAGGAATGTGCCATACTCTTTTGTCAAAACACTGAATACGGAATCAATTTCAAACACACGGAATCATTTAAAACCATGGAATGCCATATTTGGCATGCACCGCCGCGGCCGGGGAAGGAACGAATGATTGAGAGAAAGCCCATGGCACAGCTAAACAAAAATCCGCTCTTCCATTCACGGCAAAATTCCCGATCACGGCACTTGCCTTTCTTTATTCGTCGAAAGCCCGAGAAGACGCAGTTAAATGTTGTTGGTTAAATCCGATGAAGGGTGCCATCGGGCGGAGATTGAACATTTACCTAATTGAAGGGCTGAATCAATAATTTTAATCGAAAGGTTCAAAGGAAGCGCTCGGGGGGAGGGAAGTTTGAGTGAAATGGAATTGTGAATGCCCTTGAAAGATACTCACAATATCTTCTAATCTTCATTTAAAATTTTAAATTTTCACAAAAAACATTTAGGTTCCAGGTTTCTTATATAAATTTTTTTTCCTTTGCCCAAAAAGCCAATTTTACCGAAAAAAATTAAAAAAAGAGACTTAGCAAGTAGGATTTTGAAAAACTGGTTTTCTAGATTTGTTTTAATATTTTAAAAAATGATGCGATTATGCCTGTCAAGATTTCAAACCTAAAAATCCCGCCCCATCCCTACTATTGTACATACCTAGGCATAAAAAATCCCCACATCATTTTTTGTTTGTGTCTGTTTTGGTCTTTTTCCGTATTTGTTTCTTTGTGAATGTCTGTGCTCTCAAAAATATCAGACACAAACAATATCGATTAGGTAATTGGTTGTTATTTCATCATTCCATTCACTACGGTCATTCTTATTTGCAACTTTTCTATCTATTCGTGTCTAAGCTTGTTTTTGATAAACATAATTAAAATAACCTGGACTTGTTTAACTCAAATTCAAAATTATATGATTCTGATAGAGCTGAGTCGGTATTTCTGGATTTTGGACCTTCCTAGACTTTGGACATACGAAATTTTGCAAAAAAAACTCAATACAAAGAATTCACCTTTTAGCATAAATTTAAAACCGGAATTCAACCTGTAATTAATACAAAATGGTCACAAAAAAACATGTGCAAATATGCCAGCATTCAAACTGAACAAATCACAAGGGTTATAGTCGGGAATAGTGTGCGGCAATGGCCTCGATACGATATTCGATACGATATTTCGATAAAATATCGATATCGAAAAATATCGAATTAAAAGTATTTTTCCGATACGATATCGATACGATATTTCGATAAAATATCGGTATCGAAAAATATCGAAAAAAAACCGATATATCGCGATATTTTTCGCAAATTTTTTTCTTGAACCAACATGCAAAAAATGTAATTAAAATAATCAATATTTGTATGTCAATGTGATTGGAATCAAAATATCAGATTTTAGGGTCGAAAATCAGTACATTTAAAAAAATGGCTCAAAAATCTTCTTTTTTTCGCATGAAATGTGCGTTTTTAACCATATTTCTCTACACCGACAATTTTATTAGCAATGCGTGGGTTGGAAAATGGATTTTCATTTTACCGATTTTCGAATTTTTCCAAAGTACTTGGAATTTTTTTGTTGGTGGGTCCCCGTCGGAAAATATAATTTATAAACATTTTTGTCAAGAAAAATTGTGCAATTTCGAAACCTCGCCGATTTTCGTTTTTTCAAAAATGCAAATTTTTTTTGAGAATTCTGCTTTCTGGGGGGGGGGGTCGGCGGTGCCGATAGGCGCGGCCGAGAAAAATTTTGAATTTTCGACTCAATTTGTTAACAGATTTGCAAGCAAAATTTTAAAAACACGGTGATTTTTTTGAAGCTTTTAAAGAATGGGAGGAGTCCGACGGTGCCCACAGGCATCGCCGGAAAATTTTTCGAATTTTTTAATGGAAGTTGTTAAGAAACTTGGCCTAAAAATACGAATTATTCTGAATATCAGAATTCTGGGTGCTTTTTCAAATGGCCGATTAATCCTGCTGGGTTCCCAGCGGTGGTTTTGATTACTTTCCCGCACTCGTTACATTCGCTCTCATCTTACTAATTTTAATGAAAAGTCCAATATTGCGAACTGCTGAACTCATAATTAACCTAAAATATTTAAAAAAAGTTGTGGGTGACATAAAGTTTGTGTTGCGGATTATAAGAATTTTTCATATTTTCTCTGGCGAGTTGCCCTGAGATTCAATTTCAAAGTGTCATTTTTGCCGCGATAAAATATCGCGATATTTTAACTTTTCGATACGATATATCGAACGATATTTCGATAAAATATCGATATCGAAAAATATCGAATTGATAGCATTTTTCCGATACGATATATCGAACGATATTTCGATATAAATATCGCGATATATCGCGATATTTTTATCGAAATATCGTATCGTGCCGCACACTAGTCGGGAATCCTCAAAATTGGTCTTTTTATTTATAATATTTTGCACAAAATTTGTCAACAAAAGATAAAGATAAACAAAACAACAAAAGATAAATATTTAAAACACTGATAATAGAACCATGCTGTTCCATCCAGGCGTCGTATCTGCTTAAGTCTCCGGCCATGCTCGGCCGCACCTTAAAAAAGAATTATACATAATATATAAAATTTACGTGTTTGCTTTTAGTAAACACCTAAAACCAAATTGAACCCACTCCTTTTTTTCTTAAGATTTGGAAACACGAAAAATAATTTCATCGTAATGACTAGCTTGTTTAAAATCTCAACCTTCCAATCGCTCGCTCGAAATGCGCCATCTTGGCAATTACGCCGTGCATTGCGAAAAGAAATAGAAAAGAAAAGCGACGAATAGGCGCTCCGGAGAGAAAAAAAAAATGTAAATTAAATAATAAAATGATGTAAACAAAATATAATATCAAATGCAAATTGAAAGCATTCAAACTGAACAAATCACAAAAATTATAGTCACAAAATCGGTCCATTATTTTTAATATTTTGTACAACAAAAGATAAATATTTAAAACCCTGATTAATCAATAGAGCCGTTCTGTGCCATCCATGCGTCGTATCTGTTTAAGTCTCGGGATGTTTTAGAAAAAGTTCCCTTCAAAAAAATATTTTATTATCCGAAACTACAAAAAACAGCACCCCGCATATTGTGTCGAAGCATTGCTTCGCGGGCAGCAGCATCGGGGAGGGCGACGTAAATGCGCCTGTCCAATCGTCGGAGCAGTGCTTGGTCCAAATCCCACGGGAAATTCGTTGCGGCCAGGACGATCACGTTCGAATCGCGGTGCGTGGTGATGCCTGTAAAATTTTCCAAAATAAGACATTAAGAGAAAAAAAGATTTTTGGGTCAAAACATGGACATTTTATAAAATGTCAGAATAATGAACAAATATAGTTACATTCTGGACATTTTTAAGCGAAAATTCAAAAAAGAAAGCGGCGAAAAAGCTTGAAAATTAACACACGGCCATTTGTCTAGATTATTCAAAATTAAAAGAAAAATTCTTTTTTCAGGTAGTCTTAACAAAAATTTATAAATACACCTACCGTCCATGTTCATAAGAAGTTCGGACTTAATACGTCGGGAAGCTTCGTGTTCGGTGTGACCGCGCCGCTGGGACAAAGGGCGTCAATTCGTCGAAAAACACAATTGACGGCGACAAAGCTGGCCTGAAAAACAATAATTAAAAAGCAAAAAAAAGTTTTTAAAAAAATTAAACAAAAAACCAACCAAACGAAACAATCCCTGGACGATTTTTTCGGACTCGCCAAGCAACGGCGCTGTGAGGGTGGCCGACGTGATGTTCTAAAATAAATCGGTTCACTTTAACCATCAAACCCTTTTTTGTTTCAAACATACGAAAAACGTCGTTTCTGGTCGTGAGAAGGTCAAAGCACGCGCCAACAGAGTTTTGCCCGTTCCTGGTGGTCCAAGCAAAAGTATTCCTTTTGTGTGTCGCCGTGCTCCGACGAAAAACCCCTAAAATCACCATGCTTAAGTAATTTTTAAAATACCAATTAATAATAAAACCTACCGGACGGACGAGCGGCAAATGGGCAGCGTAAATAAGCGAATTTTTCGCTTGTTGAAGACCTTGAATGTCCGTCCACGACACACGTCCGACTTCTTGGACGACAGTTGTAGGCCGCGCGCAAATTGTCGCAGGTCTTCGTGAAGCTGTTGAGCTAAATTGGATGAATTATTTATCAATCGACTCCACGCTAAGCCTAACACACGAATCCGTAAAAAATTTTTGGCGGAAACCACTTTGCAGTAAGTTATGAGCCCGGGACTGAGTGTCGTTTTAAGTGGGACTCAATTGTACACTGATTAAAAAATGCTTCCATTTCGACCGAATTCGCACCCAAAACCCGAATTCGACCAATTTTCAGAATTTTTTTTTTCGCATTTTTCCATTAAAATCGCCTAAATGTCGATCAATTTTCAACTTTGCAAATCATCGTTAAATCTATGCCATCAAACTGATATTCTTTATTCTGCACAAGGCAAATCAAAATAAAAATTTTGAACTAAGAAAAAAAACATTTCGAAAAATTGCTCTAATTTGGGTTCGCGGTTTGAAATCGGTCGAATAAAAGTCACAATTGGATTCTAGGACCCCGAAAAGCCCTTGAAACAGCTTCTTATAGACTTTGAACAAAAACACTTTTTTTTTGCAGCCTCATAACGGAAAAGTACCAAGGTCCTTCCTTAAAAAAAATTTCCAGAAGAAAATTTCCTTAACACTACCTGCTTGGTCAAATCGGTCCGGCGCGTCTTCTGCGGCATCCGCATCTGTTCGTTTTGCTGTTGTCGTCTCGTGGCCGCAGCCTGTGCATATGCTGTTGTTGTCTCGCGGTCGCCGCCCGTGCACCGACTTCCGCGCGGACACTCGGCGTTCTTGCGTTCCTCCCACGCTGTTGCCGTCCCCCCGTACCTCGTGGCGAATTTCTCCTCTGCTTCTACGTGACATATTTGAACGAAATTTAAGCTTAAAAATACCAAATGTACAATTATAACAAAAAATTCAAAATCAAATAAGAAGCCTAGTACTACATACATACTGGTAAATACCCAGCTCGCTTATAAATCAAAGATTTTTGTTAGCATTTCGAAAGCTTAAAATTAGTAGAAACTTTGAAAAAAAGGAAATAAGCTTAGAAAACAGTGGTAAGTTGGAGTGTAGCGAGTTGAGTGTGATCCGTAGGCCAATTAAGCTAAATATTGTTCGAAAGCTTAAAATTAGTAGAAGCTTTTGAAAAAAGTTATAAGGAAATAAGCTTAGAAAACAGTGGTAAGTTGGAGTGTAGCGAGTTGAGTGTAATCCGTAGGCCAATTAAGCTAAAAAATTGCTGAGGAAGCCTAAAATGTATCCAGGGATCTTAACTCAACGGCGACAAAAAATGGCAAACGGCTTCTAAGAAATGGCATTGTAATGGCATCGATGGGTCCGAAAGCGCAAATTTGGCCTTTCTGGCAGCAATAAAATTTCTAATGCAACAATTGGAATTTTGAAGAAATATGCCAAAATAAAAGGGAAGAATCCGAAATGACACATGCCGTTATTGCTGATATGTTAATGATTTCAACAGGAAGCCTAAGTAATTGGAAAAACCAATTTTAAGCTGAAATTAAGAACCTTTAAAATATGCGGACTTTGTGATAAACTCCACAATTTTTTGGTTGCGATCGGACTATGGTTGAAATTTTTTTAAGGATGAATTTTCGTTTCATTAAATTTGTTCTTTTTCACTTTTCTCCAACAATGCTAGGTGATGGTGTCCGTACGTTTTGCCAACTCATCAAAAACTTAAATTTCAATCGATTTCGAATCCCGGACCCGAATTCGAAGGTTTTTCGATTTCAAAATTTTTTCGGCATCTTTTGGCCTAAAAAAATTCAAAACATACTCAAAACAATCTAAAAAACGCAAAGTTGGCAAAATGTACAGTTGGCAAAACGTAATATTAAACGGCTTCTAGGAAATGGCATTGTAATGGCATCGATGGGTCCGAAAAATGGCATTTTAATGGCAATTTTTCTTAAGAAAAATTTGTTTTTTGAGAATTCTGCTTCAGAAGAGGGAGATGGCGGTGCCGATAGGCGCCGCCGAGAAAATTTTGATTTTTGACTCGTATTTGTTAGAGATTTGCAACCAAAAACTTCAAATTGTACGAGGAACACAATTTCGAGAAATCAGAATTTTCCCCTCAAAAAATGAGATTTTTTTCCCAAAGTTCCAAGAAATAGCAAAATAATGGCAAGTGTGGAGAAATGGCAAATGTAATGGCAAATTTTCAAAATAATGGCATTTGCCATTAAAAAAGAATATTTGAGATCCCTGAATGTATCGTAAAAAGAAGAAAAAAAGAAGTCAAAAAGAGGGAATTGCACGCGTTGCTGCGAATAAGAATGACCGTAGTGAATGGAATGATGAAATAACAACCAATTACCTAATCGATATTGTTTGTGTCTGATCTTTTTGAGAGCACAGACATTCACAAAGAAACAAATACGGAAAAAGACCAAACAGACACACCAACAAAAAATGATGTGGGGATTTTTATGATTCGTAGGGATGGGGCGGGATTTTTAGGTTTGAAAAATCTTGACAGACATAATCGCATCATTTTTTTAAATATTAAAACAAATCTAGAAGACCAGTTTTTCAAAATCCTACTTGAAAACTTTCGACGTGTGATTGTGCAAATAAATAAGTCGATTGGGGTAAGTCTCTTTTTTTATTTTTTTTTGGAAAAAGGATGCCTTTGAACCAGGGCTGGACATGATCACGGATCACGGATTTTTTTTTGATCACGTCTAGAAAAATTTTTTGTTTATAAGTTGATAAAAAGATGATTCTAAGGGTTTTGGGGGTCGTAGAATCCAACCGAATTCGAACCCCGAACCCAAAATTGAACGATTTTCAGAAGTTTTTTTGTTGTTGCATTACTCCCTAAAAAACCTGAGGTAGTGCCATGTCCGAGTGAGCCCATGAGGCAATCATTGTGCTGTTGGTGAACGCGCTAAGCAACGCGGGCTCCGAATAAATCAGCGGAGACGAGAGGAAGAAATAAGGAAAGAAAAGTGCGACAAATAGGCGCTACGAAGAGAAAAAAAATGAAAATTAAATAATAAAATGATGTAAACAAAATATAATATCAAATGCAAATATGCCAGCATTCAAACTGAACAAATCACAAAAATTATACTCGGTAAATCCTCAAAATAGGTCTTTTATTTTTAATATTTTGAACAAAATAACAAAAGATAAATATTTAAAACAATAATCAATCAATAGACCGATGGTGCGCCATCCATGTGTCGTATCTTTCTAAGTCTCCGGCTATGCTCGGCCGCACCTTAAAAAAATTTACGAGAATTTTTGTGCTTCACGTTGAACCCACTCATCTACCCCTTTTTTTGTTTTGGAATTGCTACGGCTACGCACACAGCTGCAATGTCCGCACCGGAATAGTTGTTCAATCTTTGCGCGATGTCCGGCCAATTGATGTTTTCGACAAAGTTTCCTTCAAACAAATATTTTATTATCCGAAACTACAAAAAAAAGCACCCCGCATATTGTGTCGTAGTATTTGTTCGCGGGCCATGACATCGGGGAGGGCGACGTAAATGCGCCGGTCCAGTCTTCTGAGAAGCGCGTGGTCAATGTCCCAAGGGAATTTGGTCGCCGCCACGAAGATTACTGAATTGTTGTCGGTGGTGATGCCTGTAAAAAAATAAGACATCAAGAAAAAAAAAATTTTTGGGTCCAAAAAAGGACATTTTATAAAATGTCAGAATTTGGTTTCATAAGAAGTTCGGACTTAATACGTCGCGAAGCTTCGTGCTCTGTGTGACCGCCCCGATGGGAGCAGAGGGCATCAATTTCGTTGACGGCGACAAAGCCTTTGCCTGAAAAACACTAATTAAAAGGGGAAAAAAAAAGTTTAAAAAAAAATAAACAAAAAACCAACCAAATTAAACAATGCTTTGACGTTTTTTTCGGACTCGCCAAGCAACGGCGCAGTGAGGGTGGCCGACGTGACGTTCTAAAAATAAAAACGGTTCATATTAACCATAAACCCTTTTTTGTTTCAAACATACGAAAAATGTCATTTCGGGACGATGTTGAGCAACGCGCGCGTCAAGAGTTTTGCCAGTGCCGGGGGGCCCGAACAGAAGTATTCCTTTGGTTCGTCGCAGGGCTCCGACGAAAAACCCCTAAAATCACAATGTTTGTATTTTTTAAAATTCCAATTAATAATCAAAACCTACCGGACGGACGAGCGGCAAATGGGCAGCGAAAATAAGGGAATTTTTCGCTTGGCGAAGACCCTGAATGTCCGTCCACGACACACGTCCGTTTTCTTCGACGACAGTTGTCCGTAAGCAGCGCGCAAATTGTCGCAGGTCTTCGGGTAGTTGTTGCGCTAAATTGGATGAATTATTTATCAATCGACGCCACGCTAAGCCTAACGCACGAATCCGTAAAATTTTTTTGGCGGAAACCACTTTGCAGCAAGTTATGAGCCCGGGACTAAAGTGTCATTTAAGTGGGACTCAATTGTACACTGATTAAAAAATGCTTCCATTTCGACCGAATTTAAACCCAAAACCCGAATTCGACCGATTTCCATTAATTTTTTTTCGCATTTCATTAAAATCGCCGAAATGTCGAACAATTTTCAATGAAACTTTGCAAATTATTGTTAAATCTATGCCACCAAACTGATATTCTTTATTCTGCACAATGCAAAACAAAAATAAAAATTTTTAAGTAAATGAGAAAAAAACATTTCGAAAAATTGTTCGAATTCGGGTTCGGGGTTTGAAATCGGTCGAAATAAAAATCACAATTGGATTCTAGGACCCCGAAACCCTTAGAAACAGCTTCTTATCGACTTTGAACAAAAACAATTTTTTTCTTGTTGCCTCATAACGGCAAAGTACCAAATTCCTTCGTTAAAAATTTCCAGAAGAAAACCTTCCAAAAAACTACCTGCTTGGTCAAATCGGTCCGGCACTTCTTCATTTTGTGCGGGCTCCGCTTCGGCATCGTTCTGCTGTTGTCGTACCACGGCCGCAGCCGGTGCCTGCTGTTCTTGTCGTCTCGCGGACGCCGCGCGGACACTCGTCGTTCTTGCGTTCCTCCCACGCTGTTGTTGTCCACCCGCACGTCTTGGCGAATTCGAATTTGCTCCTCTGCTTCTACGTGACATATTTGAACGAAATTTAAGCTTAAAAATACCAAATGTACAATTATAACAAAAAATTCAAAAACAAATAAGAAGCCTAGTACTACATACATACTGGTAAATACCCAGCTCGCTTATAAATCAAAGATTTTTGTTAGCATTTCGAAAGCTTAAAATTAGTAATGGCATCGATGGATCCGGAAAATGGCATTTTAATGGCAAAACTCAAAAATTCAAAGAATGAACTCGATGAGAAAATTGCAAAAAAATTGGGCGTTTGTACCAGCACAATTTATGAATGGGCAACAATTGGAATTTTGAAGAAATATGCCAAAATAAAAGGGAAGAATCCGAAATGACACATGCCGTTATTGGTGATATGTTAATAATTTCAACAGGAAGCCTAAGTAATTGGAAAAACCAATTTTAAGCTGAAATTAAGAACCTTTAAAATATGCGGACTTTGTGATACACTCCAAGATTTTTTGGTTGCGATCGGACTATGGTTGAAATTTTTTTAAGGATGAATTTTCGTTTCATTAAATTTGTTCTTTTTCACTTTTCTCCAACAATGCTAGGTGATGGTGTCCGTACGTTTTGGCAACTCATCAAAAACTTAAATTTCAATCGATTTCGAACCCCGGATCCGAATTCAAAGGTTTTTTTCGATTTCAAAATTTTTTCGGCATCTTTTGGCCTAAAAAAATTCAAAACATACTCAAAACAATCTAAAAAACGCAAAGTTGGCAAAATGTACAGTTGGCAAAACGTAATATTAAACGGCTTCTAGGAAATGGCATTGTAATGGCATCGATGGGTCCGAAAAATGGCATTTTAATGGCAATTTTTCTTAAGAAAAATTTGTTTTTTGAGAATTCTGCTTCAGAAGAGGGAGATGGCGGTGCCGATAGGCGCCGCCGAGAAAATTTTGAATTTTTGACTCGTATTTGTTAGAGATTTGCAACCAAAAACTTCAAATTGTACGAGGAACACATTTCGGAAATCAGAATTTTCCCCTCAAAAAATGAGATTTTTTTCCCAAAGTTCCAAGAAATGCAAAATAATGGCAAGTGTGGAGAAATGGCAAATGTAATGGCAAATTTTCAAAATAATGGCATTTGCCATTAAAAAAGAATATTTGAGATCCCTGAATGTATCGTAAAAAGAAGAAAAAAAGAAGTCAAAAAGAGGGAATTGCACGCGTTGCTGCGAATAAGAATGACCGTAGTGAATGGAATGATGAAATAACAACCAATTACCTAATCGATATTGTTTGTGTCTGATCTTTTTGAGAGCACAGACATTCACAAAGAAACAAATACGGAAAAAGACCAAACAGACACACCAACAAAAAATGATGTGGGGATTTTTATGATTCGTAGGGATGGGGCGGGATTTTTAGGTTTGAAAAATCTTGACAGACATAATCGCATCATTTTTTTAAATATTAAAACAAATCTAGAAGACCAGTTTTTCAAAATCCTACTTGAAAACTTTCGACGTGTGATTGTGCAAATAAATAAGTCGATTGGGGT